>NW_019379686.1:206968-229655 GCF_000648655.2 Copidosoma floridanum
AATAATAACATAAATTTATATAGTTATACATTTTTCGAGCTACCTACGTTAAGTCACATATAAACAGCTTATTATGTATATTATTTATGGACAAACATAAACAAATTTATATTTTAAATTAATATTTTTTTCAATTAGGCAATGTTGATCAGACAGATTGATTACCTTAGCATAGTTAGAGATATTATAACGTAGTATGTGCTTAACATTAAACGTTAATATTTTATAGCTTAAGGTAAAATAATCATACTTCATCGTAGAACAATTTCTACCATTTTGTTGTCTTCCAATTTTTAATAAAAATATTTTTCTCAGGCTTACTTTTTAAACCAGATTTATTTTGTTCGCAATATCATATACTACGTGTGAAAAATCTTAAACATGAATTTTAATACAGGTGATATCGTTTTTCCGTGAATTATATGCAATGTATATGTATGTTATTGCATAAACATCGAAAAAAATGTGTCGCTTCTACTGAAACTACTTTTCCAACTTTTTCCCTATGATTTATTTACGAACGGGATTATTTTATGTGGATTTACTCACATACATAGATTTTTACTTACCTGTGAATACATCAACTTACTGTATCGTATGCATAATTTCACTTCTTTAAATACAATTATACAGCACAATTGTATGCACAAATCGTATATTTACACATAACGTGTTGAGACACACTTTTTTGGCTACTTACCCTTAACAACATTACTTTTACATCCCTGCGGTAGCTGTTACATCCAGTGCATCGATAGCTTCTCTTTTCTTGTCTCTCTGGGCAACAGCACTTACTGCTTTCCGACATAAATAATAAATATGTACTTACTAATCTGCGACGAAAGCGTAATGAGGGATTACGTGAAAATAAAAGACATATTCTAGGTAACAAGCATTGAAGAGGGCCACTATATATAGCATTTTTGATAAAAATGAGTCTTCACATCCTGAAAATAAATAGAGCTTTTATCAACTATATAAGATAGTTGTTTTAATTTATTTTTGTCGTAAATAATTGCATTAATGGACGTAGGAACAACATTATACTTTGTATACACCAACTTTTGCCGAGCAGATTCAAACGAGATGTTTTGCTAAGGTTAGCCACATCTGTGTAATGTTCTGGTAAGTCGAAAATTTTTTCAATTTCCGTCACCCATAGAGAATACAGTTTCCGATTCATCATTACAACTTTATCTATTAGCATGAAATTACATAGTTACTTGTTAATAATATACATAATTGTTAATAAACTTAAATGAAATCAATTGTTATTCTGTACTTTTTAGCAGCAACATCGAATTTGTGGTGGAGGTTGATAATGTTTCAACCGTAGCCTTACGGTCAAAATTTTCAGCAAGAACTTGCTGGAGATTAACCTTTACATGGGGAATTTCTATATTCTTAATATTACTCCAAAACAGCCGTCGTCTACGTTGAGCCGAAAAATGAGCCGAATCAACTAATATCGGATACTGTTGCAAAATTCAACAAAAATGTTTGTTTTTTAATAAAATTTGTGATTGTGATATACTTGATGTTAAACTGTATACTTACTCGCTAATTCTTTCTTAAGTTTTGATGGTCATTGACGCAACGTTCTCAAACAACCAATAAATATCATCCTTTCCATTACATTCTTTTATCAACTCAAGAATTCGATGATACTCGTAAAAAAAAACACCTGTTCCATTGGGATCTAACAATACAATGTTTAAGAATTAAGAATTCTAGAATAAACACACATGTTTTATTTATAAAATAATAAAAAATAAGAAAATTATAAATCACCATCTAATCCTAGACGATGCGGATTGGCCGAGCTAAGGTCATTGTATGGTGATCCACCTATTAACAAATGTATCAGACATATTTGTTGTATAGTTTCCCGATCAATTTTGTGCACATCGCCCAAGTTAATAATGTCTTGGCCATGGTGAAACTGACTGACGAGCAGAGCTTGTTCATTGATTTCACTGGAGCAGTAACAATCAATGTTGAATTTCAACTTCTTTAACGCCACCAGTCCTACAATTTTATATTATAATCGCTATTAACAAAACAACAAAACAAATACAACTTCTATACATTATTAATAGAAAGTACCAAATTACAGTGCTAAAATAGGACAGTATAAAATTTCCGGTAAAGCCCAGCAAAAAAAATTAAAAATAGAAATATATTAAACTTTGTAGATCGACATTGGATCAAGGAAATCATCATTACGTATGTTGTTAAGTACCTCTTTTGTATAGTAGCTCTTGCTAAAAATTACGAAATCATTTTTGAAACTACAATTTGAATCTAAAGTATTTGTATTAATTGAAACCTGTTTCATGAATTTATAAATATGATGCAAAAACTTATAAAGATGATTAGAATTCACGAAATAAAAAAAGCATCTTTTTTTTTCTTTTTACACATGGCTCTGAAATCAACTGTGCGTAAGATTTTGATTGTTTTGAATATACTCATACCCGTGTAGGACATTGATACTTATTTTGGAAGGGTATTATGTAAGACTGTTAACTATCGCTTCATCGCAACAAATACTTACAAATTCAAAATATTATGAAAACAATTAAATGAGCGAAACAAGTTTTTTTTTACTTGAAATCAGCCGGTATTATTAGTCGAGAGAACGTGTCTGTATTAATATAGAATAAAAATATTTTTCCGCCCTCGGGTGGTTTTGGGAGGCTGGTACTTCCTCGGGTGAAAAAGCAGTTTTCCGGAACTCGTTCGAAAAGTCTCCTTTACGAACCTCGTTACGTCCCTCGCCTTCGTCTCGGGCCGCAAACCTCTCGGTTCGCAAACAGAGACTTTTCAAACTCGTAGAAAAACTACCATTAATTACCTGTGCTGATGCCATCAAATAATGAGAGCACCCTAATTTTTTTTTTTGCCATTCATGATATTTACATCAGGATTCATGTCATGTACATCAAGATCTTCACATTTTTTGGACTGCAACAAATCATTGACGAACAACTTCAAGTACATATTTTTGGACTGCCACATATTTCTGATCATATCACGATATTTTAGTCCACATATTTTATTTTCTGTTTTTGGTAACTAAAATAAACATTGTTTACCAACAAAGAAAATAAAGGCTATTGGAAAACAGTAACATAGCCAACAAGAAAAAGGATGAGACACAGACACAAGCTTACAGAATTTATTTCTTAAAGATAAAAGGGTATATAATTGCACATTATTTACCTTGTGAATCAAAGATCCTGGAGAATATCGTCAAAACTCAATTTCTTCTAATGTTGAAACATGCTTGGATATAAGGTTAATATACCTTTTTGCCTTTTGCATTTTCTCATGTTTTTTATCAAAAGGTGACATCGTAGCTGTATATAAATTATGGTTAAAAAAATTGGTTACGGAAAAACAGACTGGGATATTACGTGTATTGTAAATAAAGACGAAGAATTGCAAGCGTATATAAAAAAATATAAGGTTAATATTACATAAATTTTTATGGCTCAGTTATTCACTTATTCCACTTTTTTTACTTTCACAATTCTTTGACATACGTACCTGTGACTCACAAATGATAGTTTGATGTGCAGAGCTGACTGCTTCTCTTCACCAGATACAAATCAGATTACGCAAGACAGCTGATGGAAACAAAGTAGTAACGTAACGTAAAAAAATAAGATCTGCAATAAATGATTTCACTAATAACTGATATGGCTCCAACATATGCTATTATAAAAGGCTCTGCTAGTACATTAATTTTATTCTGTAAAGAAAGTGAGCTTTGAGCAATCAAAATTCCCGGCTTGCTCACACATGCGCCGCCTTATGGAGACATCGGGCACTACAGTCACTTGAGCTCTTCGTGGTCGTCTCGCGACGCTCACTAGCCCCACTGCTTCTTCGGCAGCCGACCGATACACTGTCTCTCTTCTTGATTGCCACTTTACAGCTGTTATATTACTTTTACTGTATCAGCCTAAAGCTGACCTTGCTGTATTACGTGTTTATAATACATTAAGTGTGAGATTAAATCTATTGTGCTTTTTTTTCCTTTGCGAGTGCCTACCGTCATCTCCGAGCCCACTACTCTGACAGGTTATGGTCCCCACCTTTTTTCTCTCGAGAGGACGAGCCGGCCTTGCCATGAAGGGCTTCAGAGGAGGAAAGCAGTGAGTTTTTTTTTCTCAGAGTGTCTTGCTTTAGAGGTTCCAAGTCGTGTTTCCTGTGTCAGGGTGATAATGTGCGTGAGCGAATGGTGCAGGGCACAGTGCTATTAAATTTTTTATTGTCCGCGTGCGGCCAGCGTAGTTCAATGTAGAAGTGCGTGTTGGTGGTCGACATAATAAAAGCCCGCGCGAACACCACGATCACGCAGACCTGAGCGAGGCCGCCATTTTTTGGCGCGCACGGGCCTCGAGAGCTACATGCACGTGAACAATATACGCGAATTCTTGCTTGAAGAGGAAAAATTTTTTTTCTCTACTCAGAGCACGTTTTTTTTTCCTATTAATTTGGTGCTGTCAGTTTGTTAAAATTTACATCCTTCGATTAGGTGTATGTACCTATAGGTACGTAACTTGCAAGCGGTGCTGCAAGTTAATAAACTCCCGCAGCAGTTGACCTTCTTAACCATTGCAGAGAGGGGCTGTTAGTTTTTCTCGCGAAGCTTCGGTTTTACATGCGCGAGTGCACCTCTTTCCCACGTTTTTTTCGAGTTACACGCAGTGCGGTGACACGAGTTGGGAGGGAGCGCGTGTGAGAGATTTGAGGTTAGCGGTGCTAACAAGCCAGGTGTTGATTCCAACCGGACAGGCAGTGCCGTCCGTGTACGAGAACACGCCCACATAATAAATGCATGCATGCATATTAATTTCTTGTGTTTGGTATATTCAGATGTGTGTCAACAATAACAACGAGGGCTGTTTCTCAAATGAATAAACAAGACCAAGAGTCCCAAATAAATGTAGAGTCCAACTTTACCGAAACACCTCCAAGGGACAGTCCTCAAGATACTAGTCCTACCAGTTGACAACTCAGAGGAAGAGTTGTCAGTGAACACGACTACCCCTCAACTAAGACCAGAGGATACTGACAACACCATTCAGCAACCAGAGATTGTTGAAATCAGGAACGTTGAAGCTGAACAAGCAGAAGTAATCCAATCTTGGAATACGGCAGTTGACAAACTTCTAATACTGTCAACAAAGATGGAAAGGGCGGCAGACGCCATGTCCAGTGCAACAGAAAAGATTCCGGAGTTTGTTCAGGCTGCCAACCTCATGACCAAAGCTCTCAATCTAGTATCCACTAAGATTGACAGCTTGACACGTGCCACAGAGTCCATCCAGGACTCTCAGAGAGCCCATAGAAACTCAGAGGTACCACCTTTATTTAACTCTACCATTAACGATCAGAGGTTTCAAAGAAACACAAATATGAGTGACTTTACTCTTCATAATAATCCTCTCCCAACTCCCTTTGGTAACATTAATCAGAGACCATATAATCGAGATAGCTTAGATGACACTGATAGACTGGATAATCTAAATAATTCACTAGACAATCTCAGAAAATCAATTGATTCAAATAAGAATACTTCTAAACCTTTCTTTAAGAAAAACTACATTCTGACTCAAAAAGGGTCTTTCAATGTTTGGTTTGATCACTTAACTTCAGAATTAAAAACTAATGATCTTTCAGATTTCATAGAAAATAGTAACTTAATTGATAAATACACTCCAGATGAAATCGAATTTAAGAAGAGTCTAGTTAGAGAATTGCTAATTAATCACTTAGATGAATATTATCACAAGAAGGTACTAAACATTGTAGACCCTAGAGAAATTATAAATAAATTAAAATCCTTTAGAATGGCTGAAGCCAATATAACAGCCTCGTCAGTCAGAGCCAAACTATATCGTCTTAAAATTACAACGAAAGAGAAAGTCAATGACTTCATTGACAGGTTTGATCATATAGTAAGAGAGTATGAAAACTCAGACGGTATGGTACCTCTGACTGAGGAGGAAAAGAGGTCAGCCTTTTACCAAGCCGTGGCAGACAAATTCTCAGAGCTACGTACAGCTAACATGGTTAGGCGACAGACCACAAGTACTGAGATGAGTCTTGAAGAAATGAAGACAAGTCTAATACAATTGCAGGCAGAAAGAAATCAATCAGAGTCGAATTCAGAGCAGGCCAGGGCCAACATGGCTACAGGCAGTCAGAGAGTCAACGATCAGGCGAATAAGGACACTAAGTGTTTCAGATGCAACAAACACGGTCACAGACTCCTTAACTGTCCTCTAAGCCAGTATGGACTCTGGTACTGCTTTTACTGCCAGGATTTCGAGTACCACAAGGGAGATGCATGCCCAAACAGGAATCATCCTAAAGATGGGTATGTTAAAAATAATTCTAATGACAATAATAATAATAGAGGTAAAAACAATAGCAAGCTCAGAGGTAATGGTAGAGGCAAAGGCAACGGTAATTTTAAATTCAGAGGTAATGGCCGTGTAAATAAAAAGCAAGGTAACATGAGTACACAAGCCAAACAACAACAGGCAACCAAATTTAAGGCTATGTTAACAGGTAATCATATAGATAACTACAGAGGTAAAACTAAAATATCTTTTATTGCTGATTCCGGAGCAACTCATCACGTTGTTAACAAAGGAATTATTCTAACAAATTTTAAGAAATGCAACAATGAATTCATCAGAAGTGCAAATAAAAACGACTCAGCCAACATCATTATTGATGGGAAAGGCGACTTAATTTTTAAACTAAATTTAAATGAACAGTTTAAATTAACAAACGTGATAGCTGCGAAGGACATCTCCAACAACTTGATCTCCTTAAGACAATTTGCCGATGCCGGTTTAGGCATCTATTTAGATGACAAATATCTAGAAATCTTTGACAAGGAAACGGGAAAAATATATATCTCAGGCGTATATGAGAAACCGAACTGGATAATAGAGTTAGAAGTTGAAAATCAAACCACTGCAAAAACTAGAAATTGGAATAAATATCAGTTCTCGGCACAGATAGTCTCACTGGATGAGTTCATGACACAATCTCAGACTGATATTGTAGATATTCTCAACAGTCAAAATTCAGAGTCTATGGATGAGTCTATCAGTCCAGAGAATACCCAGTCTGAGATTGGGAGGGAGAAGAAAGATGAACTCAATACTTCAGAAGAGCAATCAGAAGATCATACTTCACTAAAGCCAAACAATCTGTTACTGAAAAAAATCTACATTGATTTAGACAACAGCAATTCAGATGAAATCGACAAAATTATATCAGATGTAAGTTCCAACAACATTATTAACATTCAGAAGAAGTTAGACGAAGGCCTGATGTGGCACATTAAATTGGGACACGCATCTTTAAAATATTTAAAACAATTACAAAAATCTGAGGACATTTTATCTAAAGTAAAATTCACAGATTCAATAATGGACTGTGAAACATGTAAATTAGCCAAAATGGAAAAATTACCTTTCACAGAGGTTAGAGTCAAAGCCAACAGACCATTAGAAAGAATACATGTAGATACAATGGGTCCTATAAAACCAGACTCGTACCCAGGAGATAACCGTTTTATCATAGTCCTTATAGACGATTATTCTAGATATGCCAAAGCATACTCCGTCAGAAACAAAAACCAGGCAGGTGACTGTTTGGAAGAGTACCTCAAACATGTCAGAAGTTTATTAGGTACAGATGCCAAGGTTTGTTATATTAGAACAGACAATGGAACAGAATTTACTGGAGGAAAGTTCTCAGAGGTTATGGAAAAAGAAAAGATAGTGGGGGAATTCTCTCCACCACACACTCCTGAACTAAATGGCACTTCAGAGCGATTCAATAAATCTATTCAATGGAAAATTAGAGCACTCATGCTCGATTCAGGACTACCCGCTAGTATGTGGTCATTGGCTACTGAAGTGGCCACTCATATATACAACAGAACTCCTCATTCAAGTATTAATTCCGAAACACCAATAAGTAAAATGAATCAGAATCAGAAGTCCCATTTAGACAAAATCAGACGCTTTGGGTGTTTAGCATACGCTAAAATCCCAATAATCAAAACAAAATTCTCAGAGAGAGCACTCAAAGCCATAGTAGTAGGTTTTACCCTAACAGGGTACCTGTTATGGCATCCAGAGACCAAGAAATTCTTCATTTCTCGAAATGTCAAGTTTAATGAAAAAATAGTATATAAAGACATCAGAAGAAATACAAAACTCAATGAAACCGAGATCTTGGAAAACTGGAATTTCCAATCAGAGACAGAAAATGACAAAACTCTACATTCTGAAGACATACTAGAACCTAATCATGCACACGAGTCTAGCAAGGCTAGGAGAGGCCGACCAAAGAAAAGAGAAGCTGATCAGACGACAGCAGAGATCGTGCCAAAGACGAGAAAGCTGCCAGACAGAACAGCTAGAATTAACAGACCAACATGGTCCCACTTGAGGTTGGCGCAAAAAGATACGTCTCCTGACATCAATTTCACATTAAAAGGAATTACCGACTTAGAAAACATAAATTCAGAGGATGAACTGACTTATGCTTTTATAGCCAGAACAAATCAAGATCCTATCAACTTCAGAGAAGCGGTTAATTCAGTTGATAAAGAAAAGTGGTTGGAAGCAATCACTGATGAACTCAAATCCATGGAATCTAACAACGTGTGGGAAATAATAGATCGACCCTCCCTGGACAAAAATGGTATTAAAGTACACACGATAGATTCGAAATGGGTATTCAAAAGGAAACTGGACTCAGAAGGTAAAATAACTTACAAGGCAAGATTAGTAATCAGAGGTTTTAAAGACAGGAGGGAGTACGAACTCAGAGAAACTTATGCCCCAGTATCTAGACTGGCAGTTATCAGAGCAGCACTAGCTATAGTCAACAAATACGACCTAGACGTCTGTCAGATGGATGTGAAGTCCGCTTTCCTAAATGGGACACTAGAAGAAGACATATTTATGGAAATCCCAGACGGAATAGAGTGCGAAGGAGAATTCAAGAGCAAAAAGGTCTGTCGGCTTAAAAGATCGATTTACGGTCTTCGAATCAGCCCAAAGAGATGGAATAAACGTTTCACCGAAGAAGCATTAAAACTAGGCTTAGAAAAAGACATAAACGAACCTTGTCTTTTTACTTGGCGTAAAAATAATCAGATGATTATTCTAGTACTGTATGTAGATGATATCCTGTTAGCTGGAAATGACGCAAGTAGATTAATGGCAATCAAATCTAAACTCTGTACAACATTTCAGATGAAAGATTTGGGAGAACCAAAACAGTTTCTAGGTATAAAAATTTCCAGAGACCGAAGTCAAAGAATTTTAACACTTTCCCAATCAGAATACACGAAGAAAATTTTGGAAAGATTCAACATGCTTGATAGCAAACCTCAGAGAACTCCAATGGTAACTAGACAAGTAAAGAATAGAGAACTTAAAAATTCAGAGCTTACTACTGCAGGAGTAGCGCAGCGGACAAAAGCTCCATATCGAGAGGCAATTGGAAGTCTTCTCTATCTGGCAGGAGCTACCAGACCAGACATTTCATTTGCAGTTAATTACCTATCTAGAAGACAATTGGAACCCACTGAAAATGATTGGAAAGATGTCAAAAGAGTGTTCAGATACATCAGAGGTACTTTAGATATGAGTTTGATATTCAGAGGAAAAGAAGATAACCTATATGCCATGACTGATACCAGCTTCAGAGACTTGGAGGATTCTTCAACAACAGGAGGTTTTATTATAAAGCTTTTTGGAGACACTATAAACTGGAAAGGCCACAAACAATCGTATGTAACTCTCTCTACTTGTCAAGCTGAATATTTAGCTATGAGCGATGCTTGTCAAGAATTGATTTCTCTGGACAAGGCGATCAGAAACATGATAGGAAAAACTTTATACCCAGTCACAATTTGGTGTGACAATCAATCAGCAATAAAATGCACCCAAATGGATGGTTGTCATAGATTGAAAAATTTCGACGATGACATAAAGACAATTCAGAGTCAATTAAAAGAGAGAGAAACCACGGGTTCAAAGAGCCACATGGCAAATACTCATGGAGATTTTATTAAATTCTGTGTGCAACAAGACAAAGTTAAAGTTCAGTGGATCTCGTCTTCAGAGAATGAAGCCGATATAATGACAAAACCGTTGCCCACAGAAAGCCACAATTACCTCAGAGATAAAATACTAAGTATTCAATGATCGACTTACAATTACACGAATCGCTCATTGTAACTACTTATATTTATTTCAGATATGTCAAACCAGGAAGACAATGATTCCATTGAGACCACCGAATCATAACTTCAGAGTAAAATCAATCTTCAGATGTAACTTTCAGAGTTGATTGGATCTCAGACGAAATTCTAGATTGACTCAAAGGGAGGGAGTGTCAAGAAAGTGAGCTTTGAGCAATCAAAATTCCCGGCTTGCTCACACATGCGCCGCCTTATGGAGACATCGGGCACTACAGTCACTTGAGCTCTTCGTGGTCGTCTGGCGACGCTCACTAGCCCCACTGCTTCTTCGGCAGCCGACCGATACACTGTCTCTCTTCTTGATCGCCACATTACAGCTGTTATATTAATTTTACTGTATCAGCCTAAAGCTGACCTGGCTGTATTACGTGTTTATAATACATTGTGAGATTAAATCTTTTGTGCCTTTTTCCTTTGCGAGTGCCTACCGTCATCTCCGAGCCACCTACTCTGACATATTCTATAATTAATAAATAATCATTCTGTGAGTTTACTACACAAATGGAATCACTATAGGCACACGGATAACAATCGAGACACAGAGAAGATTAAAAGAGCATGTACACATTTAATTAACACTATAATGTTCATAAGTTTCTTAAACTGTATTACCATGAATTTTAAGTCAAGTACAAACTGTTTCAAAAGGTTTGAAATTTTAGACCAAACAATTGAAACACCCATCAACACAAGCATTTCACGTGCGAAATAAACTGAAGTATAACAGAACAGTTACCCAAATTTAAAAGCATGTATCTTCTAGGAAACGTATAAATTAATGTGTTTACATATAGCTAGCAAATACACAATATGTATAATGAACATTTACATACAATGTCAACGTGTTGGGTCCCTTCCTCCGCATGCTCAAAAAGCTTATTGATTGACGTTTGCTTAAGTCGATTTGCAGAGTTTGAAAACTGATAAAAATTCAAATCAATTTAGAAATAGTTTAACAAACACACAACCTCATATTGTGCAATTATAGCTTGGTGTACTTATATTTGATCGAGTAAGAAACAAAATACTTATGTTAAAACATTTTTAGCACATAAAAAGTATGACTTTCAGCAGTGTTCCGGGGCAGATAAAAATCTCAAAAAATACAAATTTACTGATAAACACATTTACTTATATTTTGTGCAGTTTAGGCTTGGTGTATTCATATTTGATCGAGTTAGGGGCAAAAGAGTCAGGTTACTACATTTTTAGCACATAAAAAGTCTGACTTTCGGCAGTGTTCTGGGGCAGATAAAAATCTCAAAAAATACAAATTTACTGATAAACACATTTACTTATATTTTGTGCAGTTTAGGCTTGGTGTATTCATATTTGATCAAGTTAGGGGCAAAAGAGTCAGGTTACTACATTTTTAGCACATAAAAAGTCTGACTTTCGGCAGTGTTCTGGGGCAGATAAAAATATAGGAAAATTGGCGCGTACTACACCATACGTACACTTATTATTTGTGCTTTTCAAGCTAGGTACATTAAATTGTAGTAAAAAGTTTTACGCTCTGAATAATATAATTTATGTATTTCCAAAAAATAACGAATAAGTCAGAAGGTTATTAAAAGATTTATCATCGGTAAACAATCCCACTTGTGAATAACTGAGTCATCTATCTTGGTCATGGGTGTGGACAACATTTTTTTTGTATTTTCTAATGGTTCTATTTTTTTAATTTCTGTATATATTGACGTCAATTTATTACTTTATAAATATAGTAATAAACAAGTATAAATATAGCTCTTTTTCCGCAGGACCGTATATTCCTACAAAAATGTGTTACGTTTCACTGTTTTTCTATATTCTACTTGTCGATACGCTGCTACTCTATGTCTTACATATTAAGTGTAACCACAATTAAAGTATATTTTATATCTGTACTAGGGGGCTGCGCCCCATGCGCGCTCAGCGCGCCAACCCTCGAAATTTAATCACACATTTATTTTCTATGTACAAATGACTTTTCACTGATTTTTCAAAACTTTATTTTTAAATCTACCCACGCTTGATCAGTCTCAGCCAATCACACGATGAATAAACAGGCTTCATCATGTGACCCATCATTTTTTTATGATAGGTAACTAAAATTGTTTAAGTATTCGCTGTGAGAGTGAAGACAGCCAGCGCTCGAGTCAGTAATTTTTTGATTTAGAAACAATATTCATTACAACAACAATATTCTCGAAAATTATAGAGTATTAAATCAATTTCACATGCATGTTTTTACAGTTCATTAGTCTAGTTCTCACTTTATTCAAAATTAATTACTGCTTATAAAACCAGATAGAATTTTTCGCTTATTGATGTAATGTATTGTATATTTCTATCTCTTAGGTGATGTTCACTCGCTCGTGGAATAGGACCTTGCAAAATCAGAACAGCCAATCAATCACCGTAGGAGTGAGAGAGAGAGAGAGAGAGTGAGAGATTCTTTACAGCAGCCGAAGAGAATCTTTTTCTTTTCTAAGATGGCTTATGGGCTATTCTGATTCGGCAAGATCCTATTTTTCGCACATGTAAACGCAGTCTTACACTTTACTTCTCTTGTGATTGACTATTGGCTCACCAATGTGCAGATACACAGCACAGATGCAAGCGCAAGTATTCCGTGTACAACTTACGTCAACAACAAGTGATTGGAGAGGTAGGGGTGGAGGGAGTATTTGGCTCGGTGTCCGGCCGGCAGGTCTAAGCCTGCAAAATATCCAAAATCACAAGTAGCAAAAATTGAAAACGCCGCCATTTTCACGTTAACTGCTGTGGAGCAAAGGTCCATCGGTTCTTTTTGAATTCGCGTTTTTTGTTCGCCACGTGCTGTGTATCTTCTAGAACGATTCCTTTATCGTACAGTGTTCTTGAAGGTCACGATTTTCTCGAAAATAAATGTGTTGACCTACCTATTTTGTTTTCCTAAGGAAATCTAGAAAACTTTATCTATATAATCTCTGAATTTCAGACATAGCCAGCATTTAATTCAAAATCGCCCAAGCCTCCTTAAACAAATTGTTGCATGACACGCATCGAGGATATGGCCTCAATGACTACCGAATAAATTATCTAAATTATCATCATGACCGCGGTCGAAATCCTTATGAGACTTACTGTAGTCACTCGTCACTGCACAAATATTTTACTCAAAAACAGCGTGTAATTTAATTTTTCTGCAACTTAACAAAAGTGACTGACCAACATAGACAATCACGGATAATCAGTGTGATGACTTTGTAGCAGCCTAAGTAACATAAATTCAATCTAGCGTAGGGTACTGTTTATTCCATGTTGCTGTAGCAGATTAATGAAATAACATTCATTTTTATGGAAAGAAGAAATTCAAATTTTGCATTCTGCATTATGAGAAATTTTAATGAACAATTTTAAAATATTACACGACATTTGATATAACTAAAAAAAACATTAATTCATAAAAAATTCTAGACATTTTTGTTCATGGGAGTATTACATGCTAATTATATAATAAAATACACAAATTTTTTTTTCGTTTACAATTCTCTAACTACTACGAAGTCGTTGGAAAATCATGCACTATTATAAATTTTCTATAGATGTCAGTTTATCAGTGAAGGTAGAAATGTATACAAGTGTTGTTTAAGTTTTTAGTATTCATTATTTTTAATTGACAAGTCTAAGGTCAGCAATGGTATTTTCAATTACACGACACCTCTATTACCTTAGTTTACCATACTTAATAAATAGAAAAAAGTTGTCCAGCCCACTTAATCTCAACATTTAACAATTAATAATACGTGTCACTTTTTCCATAATTAACAGCCATGATGTTTTTCACCATCTTTCACAAACTGACATCAACATGGATATCAATCCCTAATAAGTTCTATCAGATAGTATGTCGAAAGTTTAAAAATAGTTTTGCCAAATAAGTATAATTTATATTGTATTTTCAGGGTAAGATTTCAAAATGTAGCAGTACACTTCCGCATTGAGAGTTTGATGACAGAGATGCGAAGATCTCGGAGAGAAAATGTGCCACCAACTCCACAGACGTTAGCTGAGCTGGGCACAGTCTTAGCAAACTATCCACCAATTGATGAAATTTACAGAGGTTCAGCAACGTCAGATGACGGTGGCTGTGCCCTTGTATTTATACACAGGGAGATGGAAGAGGCATTGAGACAATGTACACAGTTGTGCTGTGATGGTACATTTCAGGTAATTGATGTTTATTAGTTTATTGTTAAGCTACGTAGCCATTTATACGGCACCAAAATGCTATAAACTATAGTTGATGTGTAAATTATTTCGATAAAATTACTCAACACTGCTAGTTTTCTGGGTATTTCATATTACGAGTATTGTACGATGCAAAGTACGCTGTTATATAATAAAAAAATGTTAAAAGTTAGGCATAACAATAAACCTGCTCAATGTAACTAAGAGAGGAGTACAACAACAAATTCAACATTGCTTTTTTTTTTTTAATTTACACAAGTTTGACTCAAGATTATTTTCGTCAGAACCTGCAAGAGACCTCTCATTTTGTCAACTTTCTTGAATACAAGATCCACGTATGATGCAAGCCAACGATTTGTAATGTGTTGTAAATGTATCTAATTTTTTTAATTTTTTGTTAATAGGTATTGCCCAGACTTTCGAACGACATCAATCAGATGTACACGATTCATCTGAGAAATCTTGATTACGTGAGTTGTATAATCACATTCTAATAATTCAAAAATTATTAACTAATTCATGAAAAATACTAACAGTTGACTAGTAATTTGAGTGGTACATACGAGAACCTTTTTAAAAGCCTATTAGTGATTTATTTGGCTCCGTTAAACTTAACTTAGCATTTTTATCGATTTGACCAATTTACAAAATATTAAATTTATTGAATTTTTTGTTTCAAAATTCTATTATAAATATAATTTTTATCTGCAAGAATAAAATTTCTCATTTTGTGGAAAACAATGTATTATATTAGTCATATTTACTTATAATGTACGTACCATTCAAATAAAGATAACATAAACTTTTTTCAATAGGGTTTTCCAGCAATATTTGTACTTTGTACTTGACGTACTACAGCTATGTATAATGCCATGTGGACAAAAATATTAGAGATCATCCCTGAGCTGGCTAATATTAATAGTTTGATGATTGACTTTGAACGTGCGGCAATTAATTCTGCTCGAGTGATATTCCCTAACGCCCGAATTTCAGGTTGCATTTTCCATTTAAAACAGGTACCTTTACATTTAAATACGTATTAATGGTATATAATGTATATTTTCATGTAAAAAATTACATTTATCTCATTTGTTTTAGGCCATGATTAAATATTGGTGCAACAAACTGCGAATCTGTGCTGATGTGTAGCAGTCGATATTATAGAAACAGCTCTTTCTCTTCCTCTGTAACCAGAAGAACTGTTTCGTAATGGCGTTGAGAAACTTGAAAACATGGCTGACATGTTTGAAGAAACTGTAGATAATCCAGTTATGAGTAGACGCGTGCAGCAGTGTGTAAGATACGTACGAAGAACCTGGTTACCTTTAGTAGCAATAGTTTCTGTGTTTGGAGTACCTGTGAGAACCACTGATCTATGTGAAAATTTTCACAAAAACATTCATAGAATACTTATTTTAAGAATTAAAATAATTAAAACATTATAACTATTTTATTTATGGCAATCATCGAGTGACCATAAGTTAAATGTTAAGGTGATTTTATTTTAAATATGTGTTTTATTGTAATGTACTATTAGAATAATTAAAATGTGTAAGATCATGAGTTTGAATAATTGATCGTAAGAATTGCCTCGATCAAAAGACTCATAAATGCATGCTAAATAAATGCTTGTACAATTCAAGTACGTCCTTACACACTCCATAATGAAATGTGACGTTAAGAGTCGTAAAATCACTTATTGATACTTTAATGTTTTTAGAGTATCGTATGTGTAATGTTGAAACCAAATTTTAATAACAATCCAAGCATTTATTGAGGTAGCATCTGAGATAATAATCCAATCACTAGACATGAGAGAACTAGCGATACTGAAAATAATCATAATTTTACCACGACTAATGTTAATAACAACAGTAAAAATTTTATTTTAGACTTATTAACAAACGTTATGGTGGATGCAACGCTTAATTTACAAAGAATTAGAAATGACCTAGTTTTAAGAGGAAATCGAACAGTGACTCAGATTAAGAATGATTTGGTTTTATTGCAGTTGCAGGCACAGTTAAGAACTGCAAGGTACGAGTATTATATATGCTTAAATTAAATTTTTACTTTTAAACATTTGGTTCTACAGAATTTCAGTAGACGAATTTCTACGTATACTGTTGTTGCTCAGCGATGATTGCAGTATTATCCATCACGTAAGCAGGAAAAATATGTTAATTATAACGCCCCGTCAAAGTACTTAAGAGTATCGTTTCAAAATACTCTTATTTCCATAACTCTTTCAGTTCCTTTCGAAGATCAACGTATAGCCTATCAATAATTGAATCTGCACGAAGATGCTGCCGAATCTCGACTACTCATTCAAGAAATTCAACGTGTTTTCATACGGGATCCTGGAGAAGGTTATACACAATGCTCTCATTTTTTTTAAATTTCTATAGAATAATCGTATATGTAGTATTCTCACAACATAAATTTTTAATGTATGCATGTGTAGGTGGAAACTTTGAAAATCAAGAATTTCGTCACAACAGGCTAAGAGAAGCCATGATCATTCACATAAGTAATGAAAATGTGGATGATGTTCCTCTTGAGGATCGGGTGGGAGATCGTCGCTTCAGAGGCAGAGGCCGCAGGCAAGGTCAACGAGGTCGAGGACGTGGACGCGCACTGGCACAAGAAATTTCTGGTAGGTACTAGTCAAAGCCGGAAAATGAAAATAAGAAACGCTGTATTAACTTTATGGGCAATAACTAAAAAATTTACTGTTACACATGCTCATTTAATATTAGCTACCGACTATAGTACGTTTTCAATAGAAATACGTTTATAACGTCATAAAATAATGTAAAAAGAGTTTATGATTGTAGTTGTGATCGTAGTTTTAAAATGAGTAATAATTTTGTAAATATAATTGTATTTCATGTACAACTTGTACATTCGTTTTAGTACGATTCATTTTACCTATGTGTCTTAGATGACGAAGAGCCACTGCCACATCAAGAAGTGAAACTGAAAAGCATTTTTCCTTACATTCACAACAATTTCATAATTATTCTATAGTTTCTAAACTTCATCACTTTAGATAGCAAATTCGTTTGATCAAGAAAGTTGAAGGAGTGCTTCGAGTGCCGCTTATAATAATATATGCTATTGGAACGTGCATCTCTGTTGATAATCATCAAGCGCTCCTGGAAAGTATACGAAGTTTTGAATAAACGAGTCTTATAAAAGTAACTGTTTAAAACATTAAGTAATTAAAAAATAAAAATATTTTCATTGTGCATACTCTTAGTAACGGAAAAAGAAAATCTACGAATCTGATTATGGTAAGTTATAATATTTAGTACATTTTAAATGCATAACATTTTTCCTCAAAAGTATTTTACAAAAAATATATGTCATGATCTTCTAAGAGTGATACTGTTGCAAGCATTAATTTAATGTAATCAGGTACACTAACGTTCATTAAAATCTATGCATTTTACATACATACAGTTATCAGGTGACATAGAAAAAATACGTTGAATGAAGAGGTCATAATATCGTCGTAAACTAAATCACAAAGTTCCCGCAGCTTTTAAACTCTGATGCCATCCTATAACTTTTGTGTTGAGGGTCATTTTGCCGAATCGATATTTGCAGCAGTTTTGAAGTGCCAAAAAAAGCATTCTCCGAGAATTAAAAAAACAACGTAAAGTATGGTAGAATTTTATTTTACTTAAAGTTTTTTGTACCGACGAATCATCTGACGACAAAATGAAGAGTAGAACTGCGAAAAAAAATTTAAATAAAAAAGTCTCCGAACATTATTTTTCGAAAAAATGAGGGTAAATTTGGCAAACAGATATGGCGGTCACATATGTAGATGGATTTAGGGTTATTATTTATTTGTTTAATGTAGGGAGGAATAGTAAGTTTGTCTTTTTTAAATTATTATTCATATTTTATTCATACATTCAAAAGTATAATTTTAACTTGATGGCATTATTTTTGATATTGACAAGTATGTGAAGTAACAAAATAATTATACTTCAGGAAAAGTTTTAAAAGTACAAGAACCAAGTGTTTTTTTAGATTAAATTTCTTTTTCTTCGAATTTGAGACTCAACTGTCATATGAAGAAAAAAGCAAGTATAGGTTTAATATGAGAAATTATTAAGACAAAATAAGTAGGGTGCTAAGAGACATGATAATGTGGTTGCAGACTATTTAAGTTTTATTACTTTCTAATGTGACGTTTACAAGTCAGATTATGTAAGAACCCATCATGATTCTTAAATTTTTTTTATATAATTTAAAAATTTAAAAAAGGTACTTATAATTCATATTTCATTCTTACGTTTTTTTTGGCGTATTGTCTCTAGTCACTTTGAAACATGCAAGTAAAAAAAAACATGAATTTATTAAAAAAATAATCTTTTTATTTAGATACTTTATGTACAACCTTTGTTATTATTTTACAATTGTTAATGTTCGTTTGTTAATTTAGTTTCTTAATCATTAAAGGGGTCGTCTATTTATAAAGTAAACAGTTGTANTCCCGGCTTGCTCACACATGCGCCGCCTTATGGAGACATCGGGCACTACAGTCACTTGAGCTCTTCGTGGTCGTCTGGCGACGCTCACTAGCCCCACTGCTTCTTCGGCAGCCGACCGATACACTGTCTTATTATTTTACAATTGTTAATGTTCGTTTGTTAATTTAGTTTTTTAATCATTAAAGGGGTCGTCTATTTATAAAGTAAACAGTTGTAGTTTCTTCAAGGCCGCGTTGCGATCAATCAAAAGAGATGAGGAGATATGAGGAGAAGAAATAACTCTCCTTTGGGAGGACCTCCGCTCAGACGACTGCGTCTAGATGGAGAGGAAGACAGACTCTCAGACTCGGATCCCGACGCAAATCTCACGGATTTTTGGGCTCGTCTGCGAGACAAATCTAACCACCAGGAGATGGATTCTTCAGAAAACTCTGAAATTGACACCCCAGAGTTGGACGTTGCGCCGTTATTTCCACCACCGATCCCAGCTTCAGTCCTTTTCCAAAGACAGTTTCCTCAGCAGTTGCATAACCCTGCTCCAATTTTGGGTCCTGCAGCTCCTGCCGCCGTCCCGCAACTAGAACACCTCCAGGCGCGAGCGCTGCGCCGACGTCCTGCAGCCAAGGCAGTTCAACTTGTGGCTCCGCCACCTCCTGCAGCTGCAGCAGTTCGCGCTCGAGCGCCGCGCCGACGCCCAGCAGCGGAAGTCGCTGATCTTGCAGTTCCACCGCCACCTGCAGCTGTGGCAGTTCGCGCTTGAGCGCTGCACCGACGCCCAGCAGCGGAAGTCGCTGATCTTGCAGTTCCGCCGCCACCTCTAGCAGCAGCGGCGGCTCGCCCTCGAGAACCCCGCCGTCGAGGTCTCGCGGCGCCCCCCGAGCCTCCTTTTGCGCCAGAGCTTGCACAACCAGCAGCGGCAGTCCGCCCTCGAGCGCCGCGTCATCGAGGTTATACAGCACCTCCACTGTTACACGAGCTTGCGCCTCCGGCAGCTCGACTGCAAGCTCCGCATCAACTTTACGATGAAGAAGATCCTGTGAACGAGTTTGAGGATTATTTATCTGGAGAAACGATTTCAAACCAGGGTTCAGAAAATGAATCATCATCGATAGAAACTTTTGACGATAATGGCAATATCGATTTAAGTAACGGAAATAATTTCGAAAATGCGGTCTTAAATTCACCATCCCGAAATCGTTTTTACAGCACCGCACATTCGACTCAATCGAGTGGAGATATCGCGAGATTAGCAAACGTTCTTGAGGATACTTTGGTATCGATTAGAAATGCTAGTATTTTATCGAACAATACAACTTTAGTAAGCAGGATAACAGCCAAACCACTTCCATCTTTTTCCGGGGATCCGCTCGATTGGGGCGAATTTAAACAAGCGTATGAAGTAACAACTCAACAAAATAATTATAACAATCAGGAAAACGTGGTAAGACTTTCTGAGTCCTTAAAAGGAGAAGCTCGTAACGCTACTAAAGCCCTTTTTGTGGCTGGAGGGAATGCAAATGATATAATTAAAACTTTAGAAATGAGATTCGGCGATTCGAGCGTTTAAAAGATTTATAGCGCGAAGATGTACTCCAACAGTAATTTATTCAGATAATGGAACGAATTTTAGGGGCATGTGTAAAGAATTGAAAGACACTATTATTGAATTATACTCACATAAATTAAAACTCGAAGAGTTCGCCGCAAGAAATAAGTTTTACTGGAAATTCAATCCACCTTCTGCGCCGCACATGGGGGGAGCGTGGGAGCGACTCATTAGATCAGTGAAAATTGCTATTAATGCGAGTTTGAAAGAACAATGCCCGAGAGAAGAAACACTTTTAACACTTTTAACTGAAATCGAAAATTCTGTCAACTCTAGACCATTAACACACGTCTCTTTAGATCCACGAGACAATGAAGGACTGACACCCAATCATTTTTTAAAAGGTTTTTCTTCGGGCATGGTTAAATTCAATAAAAATAATAGTCCATCACATTGTTCGCGAAAACAGTGGAAAATTTGTGAACTGGCAACTGATTTATTTTGGAAAAGGTGGTTGCGAGAGTATCTTCCATCATTGATTCCGAGAAAAAAGTGGCTTGAAGATGAAGATCCTATAAAAGTAGGAGATACAGTATTAATTTTGGATGATAAAATTGAACGAAATCAACGGATGAAGGGTTTAGTTACGCGCGTTTTTCCAGGAAAAGACAAACAAGTCTGAGTCGCAAAAGTAAAAACAGCATTTGGAAAATTTTAACGACCAGCGAGAAAACTAGTTAAATTCGCTGAGGTTCAAAATTGAATTTTGAACGGGGGAGAACGTTATTATTTTACAATTGTTAATGTTCGTTTGTTAATTTAGTTTTTTTAATCATTAAAGGGGTCGTCTATTTATAAAGTAAACAGTTGTAGTTTCTTCAAGGCCGCGTTGCGATCAATCAAATAAGGGTTGATCGTGAACGCTATTTTCCCTTCACCGCTAAAGATACCGATAAAAGAAGGGATCTACGGAGCAAGCGAACACAGAGGGATTCAATCGCAGACGATGGGCCGATAGGCGATTCTTTTTTGGTTGTCTTCTTTTTCATTTTTGGTTGCTATGACGACCAAAAGATAATAAGTAAAATTATTTTTTGAAAAACGGGCAGAACCATACCGACAAACGAGCAGTGATCACCGTCAACTTTGTTCTTAACCTAAAACTGAATTACGTGAATAAATGGCTTTCAATTGGTTCTAAACTTGAACCCGAAGTCTTATTCTAATCATGAAGTTCTGTTTCGTGACGGAACAACCTTGCAATTACAACCATAGCAGTCAATCAATCCATACAAATTCAGCTTTTAATAAAAATTATGGAACTATTACATTTCTTATACATACACATTTACATACGTAAATCAATAACAGTACAGTACTTCAATAACTGATCTTACATCTCTGTCAAGAAAGTGAGCTTTGAGCAATCAAAATTCCCGGCTTGCTCACACATGCGCCGTCTTATGGAGACATCGGGCACTACAGTCACTTGAGCTCTTCGTGGTCGTCTGGCGACGCTTCATTCTTACGTTTTTTTTGGCGTATTGTCTCTAGTCACTTTGAAACATGCAAGTAAAAAANCAATATAAATGTTATTTTTTACTACTCATTTTTATAATATTTTTATTCAAGTCAAAATATTACAAAATCATTGCCTTTTATATAGCGTTTTTACCTAATTCTTTTAAAATACATGAAACATGGATTGAACGAGGAATTACTAAAATAAAATAATTACCCCCAATTTATTTATCTTACACTAAATAATTTAATTGATATCAAAAACAATTAATAAACCATATACCAAAATTTTTTTAAACCAAGTGCAATTTCATGCATTATCTTACCTTCTTAGGATTTCAACTATTTTGTTCCTTTATTTTTAGCAATCTATCATTTTTAGTCGTTTAAGAAGGAAGTAGTAATCAAAGTTTTATTTGCAAGTTTAAAAGTAAACCGAGAAGATCATTTCATTATTATGTTTATAACTGTAGTTTTTTGAAGACAAGTGATTACCATTACATGTAATGTAACATAATACATGTATACAGTTATACAAAAACCTTAAAGTTTGTAATTATTTTTATTTAAAAAAAA
>NW_019379686.1:229731-251041 GCF_000648655.2 Copidosoma floridanum
TCTTAATAAAACAAGCGGCTACATGCAAAAAATTAAATTTTAGCATCTCAAGCACGACCGCTAAACTTTTTTCTAGATAAATAAGTATCATTATATTCTTATAAATTTTTCAAAATTCTTTGTATTTATTAGTATTAGCACTTAAATAATTTTTCGAGTTAGTTTTGAACGTTATCATTATTTAAACCAAAACGATCACGTTTAAGATACTAATGTGTATTTAAAAAACGCAGAACATTCGGATCTACATTTTTCTCCGGTGGCACATAGATCTACAATATAACTTGTAGCAAATAAACTGATTTTGTTACATGTTTTAATACTTCATTCACTTTTCAGAACATAAAACTATGTTACACAAATTACTAAAAGTAAGGAAAATCAGTGTTTTTTTAAGATTTACAACTCTGGTACTCACTGCTTTATGGTGTAATGTCAACTTTATAATATAACTAATAAAAACCAAAAAATTTAAATGAAAGTGTACACGTCTTCATGCAGTGGTGGTTAAATTTTTTAGTTTATTAAAAATATAAGGAACTTCTGTTAAGCAGTCATGCCTGGATACCAGTGAAAAAAAAAACCCCTTTTTTCAACAATGAGGTATCACGATAAAAAAAAACTAGCAAAAGTTCCTCAAGTCAGTCGTACTTTCGAGTATGTTTTTTTATTTTTAAAATCGTAACAATTCCTATATAAAATTAAACGATATTTTAGATTTAGATTTTACGAATTATAATATCTTACAACAGGAAAAATCAATTAAAATAAATTTTTTACATCGATCAAATCAAAATAAAAAAAATTTTAGAGGTCGTATAGTACTTATATCAGGGAAAAAAACAAGCTAGCCAAAGGTTTATATCACCTTGTTTAGGAAAACCTGAGAAATTATAAATTATATACGTCTGCATTTATTCTCTCCTCCCTACGCACCTGCATTCATGTTTTTTAATAATAATATTAATGAAGTTTTTTGCGTACGAATCTACGATCTACGAATCTACGATTTTCAAAATTAATTGTGTGAAATAATAGACGAAGCAATAATTGAATAGATTTCAGTAAACACTTTTTTACTTACTAGATAATAACGCTATACATACGTAATATAATATGAAAGCACGATGATTAATCATTAGTGTGATTTACATTTTCAATTAAGTTTTATTTCCTTTTTATTTAAAAAATGAGATGCAACAATTCGTGAAAAACATTATTTAGTACTATTCACTTTAAATATAAAATGGTTAATTTATTATTCTAATTTCCCAAATTCCAAATTTTTTTTTGAGTGAAAAGTAATTTACAAAATTTTAGCTCGATTTTTAACTAGTAAGAGCTTTTTTCCTATATTATTAGCACAAGAGTTAACTACTGGTTATCGTAGTATCCTTTTTTTATACTTATCCCAATTTAACATTTAAAATAATACGTATTTTTAAACGTACATGAGAAAACTACTTACCATGATTTGCATGTCGAAGTATAAGTTTTCCCGAGTTACTACGAGTCATTCATCGATAGTCTTAGTTTCTTCAAGTACAATCGACGGCGTTTTGCATTACCCGGTCTCTTCTGCTTCTTCCTTTTTTTCTTTTTTTTTTTCTCTCATCGGTAATAGGTTGTACATTCTTCTCTGCAAAATGTATATTTTCATTACACTTACACTAACTGTAATAAATTAATTGCACTTTTGATACTCCTTTTACTAGTGTAATTTAAAAATTACATAAATGCATAATTCTCTTTTAAAATGTTATACATTTGCTATAAAAAAATTATCACAACTTGTAAAGTGACACTATGTTTATACTTATGACCGTTAATTTGCACCATAATGCACTTTAAAAAAGCACCAGCCAGCCAACTGCAGATTTGAACTGATAGGATCGTTGAATTCATAAATAATTAATCAATTTCGTGGATTTTGCACACTAGCTGAAGTTATCAAAAAGTGACGGTATGTTAACCAGGATTCATTTACAATTTTTGGTTATTTATCGTTCTTCCTCATATAAAGCCCTACCTAACATACTTCTCATAAATGTGAATAAAATTTAAAAAAAAATGTATATTTGGACGTTTCCGTACATTTCGTCCTAATTTGTAACGCACCGTAGCTGGCTATCTTTTGAAATGAATCACGGTGTCAATATGAATGTATCAGGGTGTATCAATTTTAGATAAAGTTATCCAACTTTTTATAGTAGAATTAAATAGTTAATGGGACTATTAACAAAGAAAACATGTGACACGAACTTATTGTTCAAAGAAAACTTATGAATTTCTAAGTACCTCCACTAAGGACCTGGTGATGATCATCTGAATCTGGCAATATTATTGGTGGTTCAGGATTACCATCACTCATTTCTGTCGCATCAACTGCACCAGTGTCTGAATCGGGAACTGTAATCGCTAAAGGGTGAATCTGAAATAATTATTAGGATTATTATAGTGTTGCTGCTTCGAATGTACATAAACAAGTTGAGGTTATGCTCCTGAATGCTTTTTTTTAAGAATACATGACCAAGGGAGTTGTAATTGGTTACGTAATCGGACCTCTCTCTCACTCAAGTGGGCTGTAATGCAGACTGCCACACTCCATGTAATCTCATCCTTATTATTCAATTTTTTTTAAGTTTCATAAAATTTTTTGAGTTAACCCATATTTGTATTTATGGGAAAAAGTATAAAGTTTGATGAAACGTGTAATTCAAAATTTTTGACTATTTGCAATATTCTTCATCCAAAAATTTTAACTTGGTATTAATTATACATAGTTCCAATTTAGGTAATAATACTATTTTTAAACAATTGTAATTAAGTTATGTAAAATAATTATTTGCAGTCCGTCATGTACATTTAGACGATGATAATCATAATAAAAATTACTATTATTTTGACACTAAAGATGTTTCTAAGAATAATATAAATAATGATAAAAATTGAAATAACAAAAATAAATACGAATGAAAAATAACAGTTATGATTATGTTAATATTACAGTTACAATTTAAATATTTAATTTTTTTAATTCATGTATAAAGAATATGTAGTTGAAAATTTTCTAATAATTCAAAAAATTTTGTAAATTATTTGTATTATAGTCTAAAAAAACAAAATAAAAATACATATCATTGTCAAAGCTACAGTTTTATCGTAAAATATGATTTATGAGAAATAATTTGTTAAAAAATATTGGTAGGCGCACGTTTTAAAAACAAAAAATGTACAAGTGTACCGAGTGTGATAGTAGCTTCAAGTTCCTTTTCTTACAAATTTGTTTAAATTTACTATCATGAAAAATTAGTATAATATTAACTTGTTATATCTATATTCGGGTTATACTTATACAAATATTCTACTGTAAAAAAAAAGGTAAGTAGTCAAATAAGTTTGTGTAATGCGATTTAAAAACTAAGATTAAAAACTAAGTTTATTTAAGTTAAAATGTCACATAAATGCTTTATGTTGTAAAATGTACAAATTGTAGATAACTCAAATATTTGAGTTGTTGGTAATTATTTATGCAAAACCAATGCATTTCTTCGATCTTTGTTGCTAAAAATTAGTTCAATAAAAGTAAATACTAATGACAGGTTAGGTTAACTTTTACATATTTATATTACGTTTCCGTGGATTACTTGTGTCTTTGAAGCGGTACACCAGTGTAAGCATATAAATGCACTCAAATATTCTGTGTTATCGCAGTAGCAATCCATGTTTTTATTTTTTCCAATCTTGTAGTACACGTAATAACATCAAACAAAATTTATTACTGTACACTAACATAATACACACTCAAATCACTGATTCATTTGGTCAATTCACTCTTAATAACCTTTTTTTAAATTTATTAAAAAAAATTCCGATAAGGCTCCATGCATTCTGGCGATCTTAGCGAGGGAATCACTCGACGGCGCCACCTGACATAGGCGCATAGCGAATAGACAGGTGGTACGATGTACCACCTCTATGTTTTGTGCGGTCTGTTACAATTTTGTAACAGTACCAAAGTTGACCACGAGGAGGATCGGTGTCGAAAAGGCAGTAGCAGACGAGAAAACAATTGTAACGTAAAAAGTGCACCAAAAAGTGTGAATACAAACTCTAACATTTCTCACAATATTGTTCAAGATAAGTTGTATTACTTATTACGTCACTGGCTTTATTAGTCGAAAACTACGAAAAAAATTTGAATAATGCACCACATGTCAAATTACTTTAAATAGTTTTCCCGGAAACTTTGTTAAACCAGAAGCATTATTAAATAACTTAAAAAATAGGGGAGGACTCATCCACGCAAATATTTTTTTTTACAAACTCTTTGATAAAATAGAAAAATATTTTAGGGAAGCCATAAATAATTAGCTTGTCAATTTTTACGAATATGTTGTTGAAAATCTTTTGCGCAATAAGTTTCAGTTTCCCTATAAACTACATAAAAAGGATGCAATATCCAAATCTATCAATTATTACACTAGCATGAGAATGAGACAGTTTGTTAACATACAAAATAAGGATGTTTTAAAAGAAAGTAGAGAGAAAAAAAATTATCAAAATTGGTTTCAACCTAATTTTTAATTCATTAATTTATTGCCTCTATTGTATCTTATTCTACGTATTAGTAGTAGTTTGTAAAATTTGTAAATAAATAGAGTAACGATTATATCATATAGTTTTTATATCTATATGTTGTGCCTTTCTTACTCATGCGCTATCTGACGAGTGTAATCGGTACTGCTACAAAACTGCAACCCATTGGAGGTGGTACTTCAAACCACCTGTCTTATCATAGACCGTGGTACAAGTGTACGCTATCTTGTTTTCAAAATAAACGAACCATATAGGTATTATGTGAAGGACTTGTCCCGAATGGTATACTCACAAGCGCGCACGGGTACGCAAGCAACTTTTAATTTGGAACGTTCCAAATGAAAAAATCGTGGCACGCCAGAGTCACGATTATGAATGAATCATGAAGTCACGTCTATGAAAATACCTATATACATAAGATGTCTATATATATAATTTTTCTAATGTATATAGGTGTATTTGTACTTACAGACTCTGGCGACCCACGATTTTTTCATTTGAAACATTCCAAATAAAAAACTGCTTGCGTACGTAGGTTGCGTTTGTCAGTACACTTTCAACATCTGCGGTACTTACTTAGTATTTGTAATATTGAACTTTTTACTGCACAGGAGATGTAACAGTTTATGCGAGTTTAGGCTCTATGGCAAAATTTCTCAAATGTTGTTGCAACATACGCACCGTGAACTTTTTGTTTAAAATATATGACCCCACCGCTGCTTCAAATCTATGTAACCCAATCGCTCTCCGGTATCCTTTCTTTTCCTATTCATATTAATTTTATTAATTGTACAATACCCTATTAATTAATATTAAATACTCACCTGTTTAAAAATAAACATGCACTCACAATATGTTTACACGAACCAGAATTTTCTGTCTTACAACTGTACTCTGCATTAATTTTTTTCTTATTATAATTAGCTTTAACAACAATAACGATTTTGTGGGGGTAACTATTTAACTCCTTCGATTGCAAATACAGAGCAAAGTATTTACTTATCTCATCCTGTTATAGTTTTTTTCATAATGACCACATATTTATCTCGTAAACAGTAGCGTCAGAAACGATTACTGACAGTCACCGACCGTCTTGAAGAGCTGCAGCTCCAAATGTTTACGAAAACGTAACCTAACAAGTGCAGGTTTATTCGTTGTTTTCTTTTAATATGATCATGAGACAACCGAAAAAACTAACTCCACATTGTTATTGTAGACTCAAGCACTTAAAAACTTTTTTCTCTGCTATCAAAGCCTTTTATTTTGTCTTTTTTGTATTTTAAAGTGGTTTGTACTGATGATTTCATTCCAATCACCTGGTTATCTCAGTACCATACTTGGCCACTATGTGTCGCTAGGCACACCTAACAAGGCGAATTATATATACGCCCCTCTATAAATATACATATAGCCACGAATACCCTCCAGATCAAAAAAGCATTAGACTATAACTTTTCTAAAACTTTCTGTAATAGATATAAATTTATACGTAATGCAAGTACAAATCGATGACTTACTTGACGAGTTTCTGGAGGCTGACCTGCGGGCTCACCATCCGCTGAATGCTGTGGTTGATCATCATGTTCTTGAAGTGGATTTGGAGTTTTACTTTCGTGTGCAGCTACAGGAGGAACCATGGATGCGTGTGCTCAAGCAAGGTGTACTAATATCATCTATAGCACTAATGCATTTGAAAAATATTATCATCATTGATACAGTTTTGAGCACACAAAACTTGTTTAATAACAGCAACTATCTAATGGTATTTATACTCACGTACAAATGCGAGGTAAAATCACTGATGTAAAAGTAAAAGTACACAAATGTTATAAAAGACCGAAAGATATCTGTACAAATAAATACTTATAGCTAAAGGTACTGTGCGAATGTTGTAGCGCGAGCTCAAGTCTGACGAAACCATCAGCGGGGAGAGGGGAATTTAGATGGTTATATATACCGCAGGGGTTTGATCGAGTCCTTCTCGATATCGCGATCGAGTTCGAGTTTTGACTGTCACTTTACTTGCGAGGGGGAGCATGGAGTAAAAAATACATTGGGTCATAATATAAGGTGGGCTCTTCAGCCACCGAACTGATCAGCCAATCAGGAGGCTTGGAACAAGCGACCTTCCATATTAGATTTTCCATCAATGAGCGTAGAGAACGCGTTGTTTAACGACTTACACTTTACTGCTGAAAATAATTACAACTCACCTCGAAAAGCAGTATTAAATTAAAAGCTTCGTACGTACGATAACGCAATTAGATTGCCAGATATGAACAAAAAAACTGACTTCTGATGTTAAAATTCTTATAAAAAGAAAAAAAATGTAAAATTTGTTTATTGAAATATTTAATGAACTTTGTTCATTGTATATTTTACAAATAATCGGATCATCATATAGAATTATATTTATACATAAAACAGTGCACCTAACAAATTTTAAACATATTATTTATCGAGGAAATTTTTTACCCTGTACTCTTGTTTATGTATAGCAGTAGTTGAACAACGCGCTCTCTACGCTTATTGGTGGAAAATCCAATATGGAAGGTCGCTTGTTTTCTCGCACGTTGCCAACGGTGGGGGTTAGTAAACTAAGGGTGCCTGTATATGGGCGTCTTACAGTCATAAGCCTGTAAGCCACACCTATGGCGGTTGATTTAATTCAAACTGATGTTAACTGAATAACGATATAAAATGATTTAAACAAGAAAATAGACAATTTATTTATAATAAAACTATGTAACGTGATTACATTATAAGGTTAGAACGTCTTTAAGGCATCTAATGAAAAATTTCTACAATTCATGTTAATACAATAATTTTGTCAACATAACCTCTCTTTTTAACGACTCAGCGTTAGAAAATTTTTTTTTAGTTTTGGTGGCTAAATATCTTTCCAATATTATAATGCAATCACGTAACATAGTTTTGTTACGAACAGGACGCCTATTATCTTGTTTAAAACAATTTATATCAATATTCAGTTAACGTCAGTTCGAATTGAATCACCCGCTATAGGTTTGGCTTACAGTATTAATTAGACATTCAGACACCCATGTACAGGCTCCCTAAGGCCAGATGATGCAACCTCCCCACCGTTGACAACGAGCGAGAGAGACAGATATACACGTTCCATATTGTGTCTCTTTCGACTTGTGCTTCAGCGCTGGACATAAGAACGAGCAGTCTATTTTTTTTATGTCTATGGGTTTAAGTCTCCTCACGACAGAACTTAGCTTCAGTCGCTTCAGGGTGAGATTACAATACATGGAGTCTGGCAGTCTGCAGACTGGCAGAATCGCGCTAAGTTTAAAATATGTTTCAATATTAATATTTAAAACCTATTACGTAAGCAAAGAAATAATTATCGTAATACATTTGCATTTCTGTATTAACCAATATTTATGAAAAAAAGGCGACGAAAAACGTTTTGTCACAGTTACATATTGTTGTACATACCACGTTACATCAGTGACCCTACTGACCGACTGTGCGATGTTAACATGAATCAATAAAAAAAAGTTATAAAATAATATTTGACACGTTTTATTGTAAATGAAATTGATTTTAACTAAGCCTTTATTCTGTTATGACAATAATTAAAATTTTTTCTTTATTTTACTAAATTATTCTGAGATGTTATAATTTAAACATAATTTAAACTTAGCGCGATTCTGCCAGTCTGCAGACTGCCAGACTCCATGTAATCATTGACCAGTGCAATTTTTTAATGCCAGTAAGGAATTCAAAAATGACCGCGAGCAAATCAAAAATAATGCAATACACGTTGTTACTTATTTGCTAAAAGCGTGGGTAATTTCAGTATGAATATAATCTATAATAACTAAAGTTTATAATGTACGTGTAAAATATTCGGAAGCGAGCTTTATTTTGGTATGCGAGAGTATTTTGTTTGAAAAGTTGAGTTTTTGACAGGGGTCAGAACTGACATTTTGAGATGATTTTTGCGATTTCCATCGTGTAAAGAACAAGAAATCGATCACATCTGTAATAAACCAGAAATTCATAACATTTCACATATCTTGGAACTGCAAGCATACATAATTTTAGTTTTAAAATGTTGTACTAGTTCTTAACACGATTTAAGCCAATTACGGCGGAATCATCCATATAAATAAATGTTTTTTTTTTTTCGTCGTTATAGCCATATATATAATTGAGCGCGCGGTGGCTCGGTCGGCTAGGTCGTGGATTGGCGTGCGAGAAACCGAGGTTCAATTCCCGGCCAGTGCGACTTTTCGGGCAAGTACCTCTGTGATTTTTCACGTGTGCTTTTTCACCACGCAATGCTTCTCGAAAACGGCTTAGGCGACCTTCTAGCAGCAAATATTGCCTAATTTCCCCCTACGCCCCTCTCAGCAATGGAAGGCCTCCTATCCCTCTTTCCTTCCTTCGCCAGAAGTGCTAAGTGCCCTATGTAGTGCCCTTTATAGGAGCCAGACGTAAAGCACTAAAATAAATAAATATGTATATATATACATATATAAATAATAAAAATTATTCTCACTAAGCTAACATATTAAAGACTTTTGAAGTACGAAGTATTCGAAAAGTATGAATTATAAATAATGAAACGATACTTTTTAAATATTTTAAAAATAATCAAGAAATTATGTATACAAATTTTTATATGAATACGTTAAATTTTTAAGCAAATAATTTTAGTAATTGTTATTGAGTGATTTTTCATCCTTTATAAGACGAGATGAATAAAAAAAGAGAGTGTTTGGAAATAAGGCAATACATTGGCTTTAAATAAAATTGTTAAAATAAAAACAAAAAATATGATACTCAAGCAAGCCATCAACGTTCAACTTACCTTACAGAATTGCATGAATGCAGCATTTTTTTTAATTTTGTGTGTTACATTGTTACACATATGTATGGTATAAAAGTTTTTTGTATATTTCAAAATGCTTTTTTTTTTTTTAGGCATTCATCGGTTATAAACAAAAAGAGTTGTGGCAATGGTATTTTATGTTTGAAGTGTAAAGTATTATTTATATACATTAACTAAGAAAAAAATTATTTATCGTCATTTTAATATCATACTATTTCATCTTATCAAATATTCATCAAATTATAACACTAGAAAGCTTAAAATTTGAGGATGGATAGTCTTGGACAAACTTTGGCTAAACTTATTAATTTTTACACACGAAGTCCTGAATCACTTCGAAATGTTCTACCTATTCGTATGTATATTTCTTTAGACAACTATTAAGCTGATAAACGTGGTAGAACAGATAAAGAAAATTATCCACTGTGGATGATGCTCGAGTGTGACTTGCATAGGATAGTATGGTTTTTATTTGGAAAGCATTGTGGAAACATTTTGTTTAAGAGCATGTATGGAATTTTTTTTGGATAAGAATTACAACCTACACAAAACGTATATCCATATCTTGATTCTTAATTGCACACAATACGTATTGGCTTTTGTTAGACCGATGGCTTTATCAAATATCGATTATTTCATCATTAGTGGTATCTTTTTTGTGAGTAGTATGAGATTACCATGTACGTGTAGCTAAGAAATTGATTTTAGTTAGAGGAAGAATTTTAGTGTTAAGTATCAAACTGCTTCCAACGCAGCTTATTCTTTGAGTATGAAAAGTTTTTGGAATATACATGTACAGTTACATATTATGAACTTATGTATTTTCACAATCTTAGTAGCATAAAAAGAAAATTTTGTAATAATATGTAGTATCGAAAAACACTACGAACATTTTATGCAGTAATTATTAAGATACCACAAAAGTCACTAAGCCAAACAACTGAAAACCTCGTAGCGAAAGGTAAGGTTAAAATTTAAATTAAACAATTATTTATACTGTTAGACCATCCGCCATCATAAAAAGTCATTTACGTAAGTGAGTAGGCAAAATGGACTGACTTACATGTTAAAGTTATAATTTACAATGATATCCATACTTATGATATGCATGGATATAATAATTGCATGTAAATCCCGAAAATAGGTGTCACCTGTACCGAAACCATATAGAGATATATGAGAGAAGATATGATATTTCTATGACTGAAACCTGTATTCATGATTTTTCCCTCACTATACATGACATCACAAGCAAAATAAGACCTATCTTTGAGAGTTATACCGTAAAAATTTTTTAATTAAAAAACGGGGATCAAAAACGGGGCATTTTTTATTGATTTGATCTTACACATATTTCAGAGAGAGTGAGAGAGAGAGAGAGAGTGTGTGTGTGTGTGTTTATCTATTTATTGTGTACCTTGTACATAAAGTATTTACCCAATACAACCCTTGTTAATATAATTAACATTTTTTTTTTTTTTTTGTTCAAAGTAAACCAGCAGCATTCTTGCACCAACATTTTTACTTCAAATATCTCATACCAACGACCACGACTGAAGGATTTGAATAGCTGGCTCAAAACTACTTCAGTGGCACATCGATTACGAGTGTATCATAATTCTGGAGACGTGCTCAAGGATTATTGGATCTTTGGATCATCAAGAATCAAAATGTATCATTGTAATAGTTGGCAAAAAATCTTCGCCCATGTCAGTAAATTTACTTTACACATGCGAACTCATACGAACGAAAGACCATTTCAGTGTCTAGTTTGTTTCAAAAGATTCAAACTCAAACACCATCTCTCAGAACACGCGCTAATCCACGTGGACGAAAAACCTTTTATATGCTCAATATGTTCGAAAACATTTAGCCAAAAAAGTCATCTTAAATATCACATGTGGTCCCACACGAGTGAGAAACCCTTCACATGCTCATTGTGCTCGCAAACATTTTGCCAAAAAAGTGATTTCACCAGACACATGCAAAAACATGCGAGCGATATGTCTAGCGGAAACTCCACCTGTGGCTTACAAGTGTTTAACCAGAATATACATTCTATGCAGCACACGGACATCGAGCACAACATACATTATTGTGACGAGTGTCCTGAAACTTTCACCTGCAAAAAGAGACTCGTCGAGCACATTGGCGCCAAGCACAACTTCCCCTGTACCATGTGCCCACAGACTTTTGTCCGAAGTAGTTGTCTTGAAGAGCACAAGCACAGCCGGCACTCACAATTACGTTGTGACATATGTCACAAAAATTTTGCTGATCCAGAGAGCCTCAGGCGTCACGAAATTGATCACAATTTGTATCGGTGCATGGCATGTTCACGGTCTTTTGAAAAGATCAGCGATCGCACGTGGCACGTAGCCTATCGACATCCCTTCAGGTGTGATGTGTGCGATTACTTTTGCAACACATACTCTGATCTCCTGTTGCATGAACGTGATTACCACGATTTTTAATGAAAAATTTGAAATAAGCTATAATTTTTTAAATAGCTTTGAGTTCAATATCAAATTTGGTCGTTTACACGTTTAGATTTGCGTAGTTGTTATCAGAGAAAAAAATTTTTCCAGCGTTTTTACTGCAGCGCTCTAAGAGAAAAATCAATTTTTCCGCTCAATAACTTCTTTTTGGTACATTTTATATACCCTCGTGTTCCAAAACAAAGTTAGAAATCACATTGAAATACAATTGTTTGTATCATACATTTTACTATGTCATGCAATGCAAATAAAGCTCTGTAAAGCAAAATAGAACCAAAACAGCGAAAAAATCATTTGTCGTTTCCGAAAGATAGAAATAAAAATTTTACAATATAGTGTAACGGATGGAAGTACGTGATCCACGTAACAATAGTGTTAAGAATGAAAATTGTAGGACTCATTAAAATAAGACTTGTTTGTTTGGTAATTTTTTTTTAACAGTACTTGACGTTTCAAACAATGAAATTCTTTTTGAAAAGGTTGAAATTTTTTTTTTTCAGCTTCAAATTTTTTACATTACGTTTGTACTTAGCACTTGAAACAAAAAAAAAAAAAAAAACAATAATTGGTTAATAATAGCCAAACATCGTTTTGAAGCATAAAACTTTCAAACATTTCACTTACAGAAAACATTTTAAATGCAATACTTACAGATTTTATTGAAAAACACTTTTTTATGTAGGTCATTTTCGTCTTCGAAGGTATATGTACATCGTAGTCCTAATAAAGGAAATATTGGAAATTGCTGTAAAACAGCCCAAAAACTGTTTTGTAGCGTGTGTATTCTTTTTATTTGACATTTAATAGTATTTATATAAAATTTGTATAGATAAGATTTCAGAGTTTTGCAATAAACTCCTGTAATTCAAACTACATTTTATGCTTTGACAATCAGTGATTGGTCATGCCTTACATGCAAGACGTAATGCTTTGCATTCATGAATCCGCTGGTTATTTATATAATGATACTTATATAAAAAAAAATTTTATTATGATCATGTTATCATTAAATTCGTTTGACAGCATCTCATTTGGATATTTAATCATTTAGGATAAATATTAAAGACAAACATGTATATTTCATAAAATATTAGCTTTGGTGATGAATTCATCGATCCTGCCATGTAGAAAGAAGTAGAGTCTTTTTTATAAATCTATAGCCATTCGTATCTTTTTTGTTTTGATACACAGCTAAAATCAATTTCTTCTTTAACACTATGTAGCATAGAGAAATTGTATTTTTTATGTGCAGCTTTTCTACTTCTTGAACTCAAATGTTAATATTGTTGCAAAAAAATATTTATTATATTAGCGATTTTAAATAATTTACGCGTTTTCACAATCAAAAGCCATAACTTTTTTATGTCGAAATTTAATCATAAACAATGAAAATAGTATTCTGTTATAATCAATAGTTATAAGTTTTGTATTACTCATGTTTTTCAAATTATTTGAAGTCAATCCGACAACATCTTTGTGTACCACTTATACCATGTAGTGAGTTTTATAATTTGATATCATACTGTGTAGATTAATTCATAAATATGTCACAGTAGTAGATTTTAACGAGAGATTAATAAAAATTTTTTCAACAATATTATCGCTTTAAAAATTGTCTCAATAATTATTTATACCATATTTATCATGATCATCATATTTGTGTTATAAATAATAACTGAAATAATATCAGCACAACGACTGACACACAAGAATCTGTCTTTTTTTACAATTGTGACATTTAATTATTATTATTTAATATTAATAGCAGTTGAACAATATCATGCATAATAACTGCTGAACTAATGCAAAGTCTTACCTTTAAACAAAGTGAACCGTTCGGTTATAATTTATCAGAACAGCATATTTTAAAATATAGAAAAATAATTACTGCACATTACGGGTTAAAAAAAAATCCTTGAAATCATAGCACACAGATTATTCACTTTCAACAAACAATTTTTAATTGCAAATTCGAAAGATAAGGCTTACCATAGTAGTGTAATTACCTTCTACTATCTTCGTGACACACTTTTTTGGCACCAATATGTAAGTATGCGTGCGAATCTTCTGATTACTGTAGTATTGACTACTGCGTGAATAATTTTTACTTGGAAAGCAAATTAAAGAGAAAATCATGCAGTCTCATCGAGTATTCTTATTCTACGCTCTCGTGCTCTTCTCTATGCAAATTATGCTGAGCTGCGCCCAAAGGAACAAAGAAAAAACAACTCCTATTGCTGATGGTGTCTCATCTATATCATCGTCGTCATCATTGTCTTATTCGGTAATTTACGCAATTTTTCAAGTACTGTTTGAGAGAATATTATATTTATTCGTTGAACTCCTTCGTTTGAGTTACATACAGAAATAATCGAAACTTATATATAATGCAATACAAAACTGTTGATTAGGAATACTTCTTTCGGAAAGAATGCAATATATGACACCGATTGAAAAGGTTGCTTATATTTTACTCGTGCTAACTAGTCGTTAGTAAATACGTATACATTTACTTTAATATAAGCAAGTATTCAATTGTTAACAGTTAATAAATCAAGTATTTGGTTAGAAGTATATCAGAGATTGGGGAAAAAAGACAGTAGTAACTTATATAACCAAATACCTGTACGCACTAACTATTAAAGATTCAAGTTAATTGTTGAAAAACATTTGTTTATTCTTAATTTAAGCCTCGAGTTGTTAAAAATCATTCGTTCTTTTTTGTAAACCTTTTCGTCAGTGTATGATATATATGCTACAAATATACTCTGCTGGTAATAAAAATGAAGTTGTTAGTATGTACAAGTCTGTAAGAGACATATCCTTACGGGAGTTCCATCGGTTACAGAATCAGCAATGAGAAACTGATCAAAATTTATTTACAAATGAGTGGAGCCATGAAAATGGCGCTGTCCCAATTTGAAGGTACGAGGGTTCCTACAAAAGCCGAGTAATTATAATATTCATATTTAGCTGATTTTTATAAGTAGGCTTATGGGCTTTAGTTAGTACCTGTAAAGAATTAACAAAGCATATAAATACATGTGTTAAGGTGTGTATACGTTGACTACAGACACATTTAGGCAAGGATATATTTTTAAGTAATTTGCATTGTAACTTTTTCTCGAAGTGTGATGCATTATTTGTGCTAAAAAGTTTTTTTTCTATATTTACTCATGTCTTATAAGTAAATATGGAAAGAAATTTTCAGCAAAAATATTGCATGATATGTTAGAAGAAAAAGTTTTAAACAATATTCAATCAAATATTTTATAATAAAAAACGATTCTTTACAAATCTATTGCACAATTTTTGCTGGAAACTTTTGTCAAGTCCTAAGTAATAAGTACAGTAATACAAAAAAATTCCAGCAATACTAACGCCTTTTTTTTGGAAAGAAATTTTTTTTTCGAACAATGAAAAATCTATAAAAGAATCGTGCTTCAGTCTGACTGCAAGTAAATACTGTTACCTTTCACCATATCATCAAGTACGTAACTGATCTGTATCAGTAACATAATAAACTAAATAATAGTTCTTCAATTTATAAGCTCTTAAATAATTTAACAATATCCACTTTTTTGACAGCGGCTCTTTTTCCATTTAAATTAATCATAAATTTAAAAAATATATCTTACAGTGCACAAATAAATTGTCAAACACGACTATACTTTTGCTGTAGTTCTAATTTTGGAACTACCAAACTTTAGTTAACAAACCTAGGAGGTGTAAGTGTATGTATTACACGACTTGATTATTAAAAAAACAACTGTTTTGTAATTTTTGTTTAAGGAACAAGGATCTAAGGAGTATCATCCTCGCTGTTTGTTTTTCCCTTGTAACCAACCAAACAATACCAACATTAACAACAACAACAACGATAATAATTCTTATAGTTAATTGACAATAATTCTAACAATATTATTCTTCAAATTTTAATAAATTTTTTCTTATACAGTACAAATGGTAATTTGTTTTTTCTTGGAAATTCATGAGAAATTTTTATTATTTATTGTGATGTGTTGCTTTTTATTTGCGTAAAAGTCATCAAAACTACTTTAAAATAAGTATTAACACGTAAGACAAGATAGATCTTAAAAACAAAGGCTTGTACACAAGCCAATATTTGAACTTACACATGATATAAAATTTCGAGATTTTAAAGTTTAACAGGTTCGCTCTTGGAAGAATCAATAGCAGGAGTCACTGAATCAACGGCGGTCGTATGGAATTTCTTCGCCGATTCTAACGATCGAGAGGTTGTCATCTGTGCAGAAATTTCGTGTAAAATGTAAGCCTCCGCTGCATCACGTCACAAAGCTTTGAGCTCATGTTGGATATGAAACATTTTACCACAATCATTACGGAAGCTACGACATTTTGATACGTTCTCATAACCAGATAAACGTTTCAATAAACTCATTTGTAAATAAGCTTCACCCGTATTAGTGTATACCCATGTATTATACCTGTACAGAAGTACGTGCGTAGGCGCGCGCGATGGACGTTGCTTTCTGTTGTTCCGTGTATTTTTTGTTCTGTGTAATCGGCTTCTTGTGCCTGTATCCCTTGCGAGTTGTTTCCACGTGTGCTGAGGCGTGGACCATTGCTGGCGGCGTTTTTGACTCTGTCTGCCGTTTCGCTCGGTCGGCTCGAGTGCGTACTACAAGAGACCTGAATCCCTGAATATCTGTTCGTTGCACTGCAGCTCGGTCGAACTAGGGTTCTCCTTGGGGTTGTATACTCCCCTCCAAAGGCTGGATACTGGTCAGATGTTGAGGAGGCACTGAGGATGAACTGTAGCGTTGCCTACGACTTTGTCATTCTACTTGGCGATTTTAATATGGATTGGGAGGGGAGCACGACTAATTGCCGCATACTCCAGTCCTCATTAAGAATTTGCGGGCTGGAGCCGCTTCTGTTTATGCCGACGCATCATGGGGTGAGCTCTGAATCAACTATAGACTATATTTGTGTTAGTGATGTGGAGCGCGTTTGTAGACACTCGCAGGAGTCATACCCCGGTGTCTCCAGGCACGATTTGCTTTTGGCGGCGCTGTCGTTTGAGGTTCCTGAGCATGCGGAGCGCGTGATTTCGTGCCGTTCGTTCCGGAACTTTGACCCAGCAGAGTTTGAGGGAGATTTGCGCTGCATCGATTGGAGCGACTTACACTCGCTCAGAAAAGTCAGCGATAAGGTTGAGCGTTTCTCTGAGACGCTTAACCGGTTGTACGATTGCCATGCACCTTTTCGTTCGTTTACGCCGAAGAGTAGGACCTCGCCTTGGCTCACATGTGAGCTGAGACGCCTTATCAGAGCACGCAATAGGGCATGGAGGATATACAGGCAATATAGAAGAGCGGCCGATCACTTGACGTATAAACACCTGCGAAACCGGGTAAAGATCCAGACGCGCTGTGCAATATCGACCTACTATGCGGGGTGGCTTGCTGACTCCAAGAGTACAACTGAAATGTGGAGGTTCGTCAGTGAGATGGGTGTTTCCTCGAGATGCAGGGAGCCATTTGCTCTTCCTGCTAACTGTGACGAGATCAACCGATACTTTGCTGGGCAGGACCATGCGGAGGCGCTGCAGGATTTGCGCCCTACCATTCGGGTTGCGCCAGAGGGCCGCTTTTATTTTTCTCACGTCACGCCAGAGAGCGTGGTGAGAGCGGTTTACTCGGCTAAATCTAACGCGACTGGGCCCGACGGGATCCCGGTCAGATACATCAGGGAGTGTCTCCCGGTGATACTTCCAGTGCTTCTACACATCTTCGACTGCTCACTGCAGTCGGCTGAGTTCCCGGACGCGTGGCGTGTGGCAACGCTGCACCCCATACCCAAGCGTCGGCTGCCTACGGAGATAGGCCACCTGCGACCCATCAGTATTTTGCCGGTGCCTTCAAAGGTCTTCGAGGCTGTAGAGGTAGAGCAGATTTTGGAATATGTTCACCGCACCGATCTGATCGACCCTTTCCAGTCGGGCTTCAGGAAGCGTCACAGTGTTCACACTGCTCTAGTGCAGATGGTTGATGATATCCGAAGGGCTGCGGACGATCGGATGATTACATTGCTTGTCGCCGTTGACTTTACACATGCGTTTGACCGGGTGAATATCGGCCTTGTTGCTGGGAAGCTCGAGAGGATGGGATTTTCCGACTCGTCATGTGCCTGGATTCAATCATACCTTTCTGGCCGTCGGCAGGTCGTCGAGGATGGTAGGGGCGGCAGGTCTTCTCCTTTAGTCCGATTTTCGTGTGTTCCGCAGGGCAGTATTCTCGGTCCGCTAATTTTCTCACTTTATATAAACGACGTACTCTCGGTTCTCAAACATTGCAAGTACCACATCTATGCAGATGACGTCACTTTATACATTAATGGATTCTACAATGATCTACCCGTACTGGTTCAGAAAGTGAACGAGGACCTCGCCAGGCTGTGCCGATGGGCTTTGGCAAATGGTTTGGTGATCCACCCGGGAAAGACCCAGGCGGCATGGTTCGGCTCCCGTGGCTTATACATACATTTGCCGCATTCGGGAGTTAGAGTTGCCGAGGGTGCGCATCGATGACAAAGACATTCAGTATAGTGAGAGTGTTAAGATTCTTGGCGTCTTACTGGATGGTGCACTAACTTGGACTCAGCAAACAATTGAAACCACGAGGAGGAGTTTCGCGGCCCTTTCGCGGCTTCGACGATGTGGTGACTCTCTGATACCCCGTGTGCGTCTGCTTCTGGTTAAGTCGCTAGTATTCCCATATTATTCGCCACGGAACTAGGAAATTCGAGCACATTACGCCTGCATACGAGCGCTTGGGGCTCAGGCCCTGCAATGTTCGACGTGAATACGTCTGCATCCGCCTGCTCAGTTCCGTTTTGGCATCTGACGAGCCATTTTATTTGGCTAAGAAGTTCATCTTCCGACCACACCATGCTGCGGGGTCAAGGAGAGCGGATCCCTCGGAACTAATTGTCCCACAGGCAAGAACATTTATATGGATTCCTTTCATATTAGTGTTGCCCAGCTGTGGAATCGCTTACCGGGCGACTTGCGAGAGCTCTCGACGAGGCCTTGCTTCAGGGGAAGACTGGCGGAGTTCCTGCTACATGAACACTACAAGCGGCTGTAGCCCGTCGTCGGTGATGGTGATAATTTGTGCTGTGTCTGTGATCGAGTGATTTATATTTACATTTGTGTTTTATTAACTGTTCTTTGCCGACATTTTAACCAGTTTTACTACTTTTATATATAAGTTTGTTGTATTTGACACTTACAAACTTAGCCAATCTAATGTAATCAAAAATTATGGAAGGAAAAATCAAGGCAACATTTCTCCTATCTGCGGAAGCTCAGGATAGTAAAACCACGATTGNTATTGATATAACATAATTTTAAATCCTCTCGAACTGATATATGTGTATACGTGTTTTGCAGTTACCTGCGGCAACTGCTGTTGATAGCAATAATCATGTAGTATGCCGAGCTATCAAGGGCTGTAGCCCTTAGCTCTTTGAAACAATAAATTCAAATTCAAATTCAAGTTCAAATTGTGTGTTCGTACACTATAAACTAAATAATACAGTTTTTCAATATTGTACTACGTCCTTTGTCTCTGTCAAAGCAATTCCATCTAAGTACTCGAAAAGTAAGTTTATAGTTACTTAAAGAAAAAAAAAGTACCCATCACTATCGACACTTTGGAATAAGTAAACGACAACGTAAAACACTGTAGTATTGTAAAAACCATTTTTTCTAGTTAACAATAAAAAATGTGTGCATAAAATTTAAACTATCATAATGAACTAATTCACCACATACGCTCTTAAATTTAGTTGACCATATTTTCCTTGAAATCAGTAATACTTGAGTAGCAATAATAAACGATTATCAAATAAATACGATTAATATTCTACTGAAGTGTCGCACGGTATAACTCAATTCGTTTATTAATATCTTTCCCAATAAAAATGTGTTGCGCAACAGTCGATTAAGACAAAGAATTTTTTACAACAATATTTAATTAGATTACTACTATTTGGAATACTTTATTTCTACGTAATTACATACACACATACACGCACACAGACACACTTATAAACAAATCTGTGCGTGGGACATTTCACGTAAACTAAAACAGAAAAAATTTTTCCTTTCAATTTCGGGGATCGGCTTAGTACTTACTCCATGAGAACGCTATAATGTTATATTTTTAGATTTCTGAAATGTGGTCTATGTGATATCATTACCGTACCAATAAACTACAAAATGTATCCAATAATGTGTAACGAATAATGTAATATGTAACCATTACTTGTAATATGTAACAAATATAATGTAAAATGTGCCTTACTGTACCGAGGCTATAAATATGTACTCGTTTACAATAAAGCCTAAAAATAAATACACTACGTAAGTAGGTATTTATTTAAAAATAAAAATAAAAAAATGCTAATAACCCAACCTAAAAATTTAAAATAATTTTATTGTATTCTACAGTTTGCACACTGAGAAAAGTTGTGTTAAGAAAAGAATTACAACTACAATAAAAATTACTACATTATATAGGAAAGCTGAGACATACTCGCCATATTATAAAAATAACCATGCTACACAGTAAAACCGGATTATATTAAAATTTCTTACGTAACAAAGTAATTTTTACTTTGTGCAGAAATAATTTTTATATTAAAGTAAAATAAAAAATATATACATACACATATATGTTGTACACAGAGCACGCGGGGCTCAGTCGGCTAGGTCGTGGATTGGCACGCGGGAGACCGTGGTTCGATTCCCGGCCAGTGCAACTCTTCGGACAAGTACCTCTGTGATTTTTCACATCATGTGCTTTTTCACCACACAATGCTCCTCGAGGAGGATTTAGGCGACCTCCTCGCAGCAAAATTGCCTAATTCCCCCTACCCCCCTCTCAGTCATGGGAGGCCTCCGATCCCTTTCCTTGTCCCTTTCCCAAGTGCTAAGTGCCCATAGTAGTGTCCTTATTAAAGGAGCCGGACGTAGAGCACTATAATTAAAAAAATAAATAAATAAAATATGTTGTACACGAAATATATATCTGTAGCTAACAGAACAGTAAGATTAATAGTTTTTTTGCGTATAGATATTCTTTTCCTTTTAGAATACAGATATCTACTGAACTGTTTTAAAAATATTTTATTCTAAAAGAGATCTGCAGTGACTTAGAATTAAACCTTCGTCTTTTGTAAATTTTCTGTAGACAACACTGTTAACAACGAATAATCAGTCCATTTCAAATTAATGGTCTGCAGGTATCCATTTTTAACCATTATAAATTAAAAAATATGTTTCTTGTCATGATTA
>NW_019379686.1:288063-310783 GCF_000648655.2 Copidosoma floridanum
AGTCTCTAAATCTAAACATAGTAAATATTTACAGACATTTCGAAAAAACTAATGAAATTACTGTTTTGTCGCATCTGTGTCAGAAGGTTTATAAGTATTGGGTATATTCTAATTAATTGTATGATCCAGTTACGTAAAATCAACGCTGTAACGTTTTTCATAACGAATAAAGTGAAGATTGATTTCAAATATTAGTCTCTTATCTGTGTAAATAATCCATTGAGATTGCTAGGATGAATAAACAAGAAATCAATTTTTTTTTGTTACAGAAATAATGGCCACTGTGACGGATATAAAAAACGAGAGTAGCTCTATAATCGCGTTTCGTTTAAATGGTTTGACTAACAACCAATCATCTCAAGTTTTCAATTTAGATAAACTTGGAAGTCAATGTTCCATAAAAATGGTGTTTAACGATTACGAATCAGATTACAATTTTTATCTTTTGACATTTACGGTCGATTTTGTAGACGAACCATATTACCTGCATAACAAAGTTTTAGAATTGACGGCTTCTTTTAATTCATCTGCATGCCAACATATGTTTACTCTCAAAAAGATAAATGAAAAAAATTTTACTTCAGGTGAACAAATTGTTTATGAAGATGTTTTTTATTCTTCTACGTCATTTGATGTTGAAATAAAAATCTATGTATCTCACGATAGTAATATCGACGATTTAGTGACAGATATGAAGAAACTGTGTGTGGAAAAAGCTCATTCTGACTGGCAAATAGCTGTAGACGATGACAAATACTTCAATGTGCACAAAAATATATTCATGTGTTTTTTTTTTCTAAAGTAAAACATGATAAACATAATAACAATTAAAAAACAAATACTTTCCACTAACAGAAAAAAATAATGTAGATCTTTAGCGGTACCCAGAGTGCGACACGAGGAGGTAAACCTACGTGCACTCCAATGTGTGTATGTGTAAGCCTGTGTGCATGTATATATTTGTGAATATGTGAATTGCTCTTACTCGTACATGAAGAGCGTATCAGATACCAAGCTGATGAGAATAGATGATACATTTTGATCTGTGTCAGTGTGCCGGGAAGCGATGGTAAAATTAACAGAAATTTCATCATTTTTAAATAAATAAATAATATCAATTTATCAAGTGTTTTTATGTTAAAATAAAACATATTTAAAATGTGTTTCTCGACGATCGAGATGCTACATTTCAACAAAAAGCAAATAAAATGGTTTTCATTATTTTTTTCATATTTATTACTATCAAATAAGCAAGAAATAACCCTAATATCACATGTATACAAAATACGATTTTTTCGACTTTCNAACGAGAATGAATTACCAATGAGTGTGGAGGAAGCCTTCGATCAGGTAGACATTAAAAATTATTAATGTTGCATATTTATCAATTTAGTGAAAAACCATAGAGCATTTAATGGAATATTTTTTTCCGCCCTCGGGTGGTTTTGGGAGGCTGGTACTTCCTCGGGCGAAAAAGCAGTTTTCCGGAACTTGTTCGAAAAGTCTCCTTTACGAACCTCGTTACGTCCCTTGCCTTCGGCTCGGGCCACAAACCTCTCGGTTCGCAAATAGAGACTTTTCAAACTCGTAGGAAAACTACTATTTCGCATTAGTGTGCGGAAAATGGATTGTCTAACAAGTTTTTAATAAAAAAATTAAAAACTTCAAAAAAAAATTTTTGTCATCAATTTTTCCTCGTCAAAAATGTTTTATTTTGTCTTCGTACACTGTAAACTGTATAATAAAGTTTTTTAACATTTTTCTGTACGTCCTCTGTCTCTGTTGAAGCAATTCCATCTGAGTACTCGAGAAGTAAATAAGTAGTCGTTATTTAAAGAAAAGAAAAGTAAGTACCCATCACTATCGATACTTTGGAATATAAGTACCATGATACTTCGAGTTCCGAGTACTACCGCGCGGTACTTTTAATATCATATCGGTCTGATACTTATCCTTATTCCAAGAACTACAAGTCGGGCCAAGGATGGCCAGGTAGAAAAACGGTTGTAAGAAAGGTAAGTTTTCTACGCGTGGAAAACCCGTAAATTACTGTAAAGAATTTCAAGCTAGGTTTTTCAACATAGTACTCAACATGAAGTTTTCGACACTGACAACCTTAATTTTAAGTACACTCGCAAGTATCTTTATTAAAAAATCGTGAAATTTAAATACTAATAACTATTTATCAGATTAAAACACAAGTAACAGCTTTAACTGTAAGGTAACAAAATATACAAAATATAACAGTAATAACTGTGATACTACAAATAATTACTGAACATAGTTATCACCATTTTTTTGGATTTATGCTTCTTATTTATTATAACATACTCAGAACATTCAAATTTCGCGGTTTTTGAATTAGGAACTGTAGGTTTGTTCAATTATCCACCTTGGAGGCTCCGAGGCCTCCGAGCGATCCATAAAAATGAACACGAGTTCTTTGTGGGAGAACTCGAAGGCCTCCCGGCCTCCGACCTCCGACTCCGAGATATCCTTATACTATATAGGTATTCTCACCGTAGCTGCTGGAATGACGTCACAAGTGAAAATACCTTATGAGCAGCTATAGTGAGTATACCTATATAGTATAAGGATATCTCGGAGGCCTCCGAGTTCTCCGACAAAGAACTCGTGTTCGCTTAAATGGATCGCTCGGAGGTCTCGGAGCGCTCCAAGGTGGATAATTGCACAAACCTATTAATAAGATTAAAGGCAATAAAGCCCGCAGTAGTGCAGTCACATGTAGCGCAATTGAGCGAGCAGGATAGAACTGTCTCCCCAAACGAGACGTAAACACACGTCAATTACTCACTTCTTTGGGCGTAACCGTCTAATTTATTTGAAATTGTTACTGATAACCGAAAATCAGAGCAGTACATTCACCTAATCTTATAGGTGCGATGCGCAGGGTACGATTGTGTGATTGACTTGACCACAAGTTGTAGATAAGTGATATAACCAACATCTTCATTTGTCAATTCTAGCCACATGTTTGTTCCTGCTCCTATTTATTGTAAAACTTGTGTTAAGTGGTTTAGTGGTAAGTATGATGTGTATACTTATACTTACTGTTATTTCATTTTTCTATTAACAATAATTTGAACGTGCTAATCATGAAAATATACGGTATAAGTCAGTTTCAACTTAGTTTGCGACGTTTACAATGTTTTGACGGCTTAGAAAAATAAGTTGATACCAACAATAAAGGTCTGAGAAAGCTTTTTTCAACTGTTGCGTGATGATACACCGTTTTTGTAAAATTTCCTACTGTGTACGGCATACTTAAAATGTTTGTAACATGTCATGTGTTCGGTGTTCCTGTTCATTGAATTCATGAATATTTTTTTGCTTCCACAACGTACTTACCATTATAGTAGTTCAATGACAAACTTATTACAAATGTTACATTTCAGTGAATTCGATCCCTTCAAAGATTTTTTTTTTTTATAGATTAAACAGTTCCAAAAATTCAAAGGATATAATTTGAATTGTACGACTTTTTTCAACACCATTGAGCAATGTTACCTGCAGTATGTATGGACCAAAACTACAAGAAACTCATAGAAATCCAAAGGACTTTGAAATCGGCCTCCAAGCATGAAATTGAAGCAATTTTGGATAGTGGATTTGACATCAATTATGCCATGCCACAAAACAGCAAGAATAATCTTGCAGGTTGTACGGCGTTACATTTGGCTGTTAATAATTTTTCAAATAATCAACAAAGTGAAATCATTGATTTACTTTTGAGTAAAGGTGCTGATTTTACTCTTAAAAACAGTGAGGGCTTCACTCCATTGCTCATAATTTATAACTTTCTGTCGGGAACTCTTTCTGGAATGGTTATCACCACAAATTTAATCAAACAATTACTGTTTGCTCACATCAAATATCACAATCCGTCGAATCCATGCTCTAATGAGGGTATCTCCCATCTTCATGTAGCATGTAAGTCTGATAATGTAGAGGTGACAAAATTCTTTTTGTGTTCTGGTGTATCGGTCAACCAAAGTATCAGCAATAATTCAAAAACCCTCGCTGGTTGTACTTGTTTGCACTTGGCAATCTATAACGGAAATAAACAGATGGTTGAGCTTCTAATACATTATGGTGCTGAATTATGCCCAAATACTGATGGAAAAAATCCGTTGCATCTTATTATTGAGAAACAAATGAATGATGCTTTGGTATATATTTCACCTGCACAGCCCGATAAGGAACTGATAAAAAATGAAAATATATTAAATTTGCTATTGGTACCTAACGCAGACAATTTAAATCCAACGGACGGATTTGGCTTGTCTCACTTTCATGTTCGTTGCATCAAAAAAATTCAAAATGAATTACAAATGTTGGAAACGTTAATTGACAATGGGGTGAATATCAACGCTGCACTGAGTTTTGATTCTCCATCGTGTCCAGGCTACACACCATTGCACTTTGCTGCTAAGTGTAACTTTGAAACATTGATGTTGCTTTTAAAAAAAGGAGCCAACCTCATGGCGAAGGATAAACATGGCGTAACTCCACTCGACGTATGCACGACTAGATGCAATCCATCTCAAGTAAGCCAAATTTTAAAGACTCAGGAGTCACTGAAATCAATTAAACTTGAAAATGGCACGTTGTTAATTGACGTTATCGCGGAATTCAGCACAGAGGAGAAACTACACGATTATTTGAAAATCAATGACGTTAATGCGCGTATTCCATTCGATTCGATCTTATGGCCTGGCTGCACACTATTTCATCTAGCTGTTATACTCTCGTCATCAAGAGACACCTTTAAAATCAAAGTGTGCTTGAGACACGGAGTCGATGTAACTATCCAAGATGCCAACCAAAGGACCGCTCTTCACTTAGCCTTTCACTTGCAAAAAAGCGCCAGCTTCATTCTTTACGCTCACGCAAGCACACTGGTGGATCTCATTGATAAAGATGGTTTATCTCATTTCCACATAGCTTGTATCTTTAACAACGTAAAAATTGCAGAGAAATTTCTCGTCAATGGAGTGAATCCGAATACAGTCATAAAGGCAAACATTGATAATGTCAAGGGTTATTGGTACGATAATCATTTTAAAGACTCGACAGTCATAAATGGTTCCACACCCCTTCACATCGCGGTATTCGTTGAATCAAAAGCATTGGCGAAATTACTTTTAAAACACCATGCCAATCCCCTTCTAACTAATGCTTATGGTCTGACTTGGATGCATATAGCATTTTTGAGCAATCAAGACTTTAGCTTCAGGGATTTGTATTTCAAATCTTGTGCTGGAGCTACTCAAGCCAATCCTGTAGCTCCGGGTCAACTGTCTCACTTTCACATAGCTTGTCATTCGAAACATTTGAAAGCAGTGCAAGCTCTGCTGCCCATTGTTAATGACATCAATGAGCCAATAAATGGCAAACTGATGGATTACATAAAAAAACTTCCACATAATGTTTGCTTGGGAGATACGCCACTGCACTTGGCAGTAGGAAATCATTCTGCGGAGATAGTGGACCTCCTTTTGGAAAATGGCGCAGATGTGACGTTGAAAAATGCCAATGGCTTGAAGCCGCTTCACATAGCTCTACAAAACTACAGTCGTGTAAGATCACAGAACGCCATCATCCGTCGACTATTTGAATTTGAAAAACAGGTGGATTGGCCCGATAGTATAGGCTTGACAGAATTGCACATTGCCTGTGCTCTGGAAGATGAATCCATGATGGAGACATTGTTAAAATCCGGGAAAAACCCTAACAGCCCCGTCAAAGTGGATTCACATGTATGGCCTGGTTGGACGCCACTGCACGTTTTAGTGGAAGCTGGATATCCGAAGAAAGATAATACAGTTAAATTATTACTCAAGTATATCTTGCAAAGTTATGAAAGCGCTGTTTTGGGTAGCCAACCGTTGCATGGTAAGATTAGTAAACTTAACAACTAGTAAGCTAATTGACTGGTTAAAAAGAAGTGCAATTGTCGGTTTGGCAACTTATTTTGGTACAATCGGTAACATCTTGCGCTTTTGGAGTTCAAGGCTATAGCGTCATTTACTGTGAATCTATGCAAACATGAAAAAGTGGTTTTTTATCTACAGTTTTCTTTTTCATGTTGAATACGACCAAGTGTCTGATGTGCAACAAGTTTGCGAGACGTACTAGTTGACGACTTTCCATTTTTTACAACTAAAGAACAAGCACTTTAGTAAATTTTTTGAATGTGTGCCATCAGTGACCAAATAAAATGCCTAGCTGACTTCCGCATTTTTTTTTTTTTTTTTTTGTGAAAATACTCCTAGTAATCTATAATTTCTATAAAATTATCTTTAAAAAAAAAAAAAAAATTTGATGTGTTAAATTAAACGTTCACTAAAAACTCCTTAAAGTCGTATAAAGTTGCAATAAATGGTATTCTTTTAAAAGCCCACACAATTTATACTTAACATTCTACATAATTTTTTTTTTCGCACAGGGTCACCCAAACGCCAAAAGATAATCTCGTTGCATAAGGACGAACTGCTTGTGAATTTACGGGGACTGTCGGTTTTTCACGTTAGTTGTATGACGGGTGATATTGCTATTGTGGAAAAATTCATCAGCTTAGGCGTCGACATTAATGAGCCCACGGATGGTTACTATGCCGGTGATTTTGATTTCACTCCACTGCTCTTTGCCCTAAAATACAACAGAAAAAACGTGGTTGAACTGCTGTTGGATCTTGGAGTTGATATATACACCAAGGACCTCTATGGTTACTCGGCATTACGTGTAGCTGCATTAAACAGTCCGGATTTATTGAATTTGCTCCTCAGGTAATGGTGTTTTTTGATTTTATAACTAATTGTCGACCATAGCACCGGGTCATGTAAAATTTATTTGTTTACCTGTTTATTGATTGTTATATTATATAGTTTGGTCAATTGTCAATTGAAAATAATGACATCTCATAACTGTGCCATTTAAACATTCGTTTCGTTTTATTTTTCCACACACATAAGTACGCTTTATCGATACAATTTTATTCTTTGTAATCTTTTTTTTTTTTTTTTCTTTCCTTGCAGTAAAGGAAAAGACTTTGAGATCGAATCCAGCAATGATGAGTACGACGAACCCAGTGCAACCATTTTTGATTGGCTCATTGAAAACAATAAGGCAACCTGTAGCCACTTTTTGAAAATTATGAGTCATAAATCCAGGATGGAGAGTCTCCGTGTGACTACTAAAATGAATCTCGCTACTCAGCTTGCTTTCAATTTTCCTGCAAGTGATTTTGAAACTTTAATCCAGCACATACCTAATCTCACTGATTTAGATGATGATGGCCGCAATGTTATTTATCACATCGTTTCGTCTTCTCAATTTCAAGACATGAAATCTAGTTACTTTGATGAGTTCAGGACTAAAATCGATTTGCTCGAAAGCATTGGTTGCGACATTGATCATCAAGACAGTGAAGGTGAGTTATTTTAATACCTTTGTGCCACTAATGTATAGATTTATGCATGTTGTATTATAAAAAAAAAATAAATTTTTTTTTAATTTTCTATACTGGAAGTTATGATTTTACTGTCGCTGTATAGTCATTTAATTTTTTCAAAAATATGCATCATTTGAGTAAAAAACACAAAATTTAGATAATTATATCTGCATATTTTTTTTTTAATTTTCGCAGGACAAACGCTTCTCCATTGCTTGGTAAACGAGAGTCCTCAAAGAACTATTGAATTTCTTTTATCGATCGGAGCAGACATCAACATTGTTGACAACAATGATGAAACCGCGGCAACTTTGGCACTAGAATGCTACGACTTCAATGCATTCAGCGAGTACATAGATAGGCTCACAACAGCTGGTTTACACGTGGATCCCTTGAACGGTGACCTTGGCACGGAGAAACCATCCTTTACTTTAAAGCTGTCGAACGAACTTGAGACAATGAAAAATTTCACCATTATCGATTCGTTTTCCTTGCGCGACGTTCTCACGGAAAATATGGTGCGAAAATTCGCCAAAATGCCGGGGCGTCAACGGCGCGCCATCCTCGAGTACATTCAGGACAGCGATTTGCGACAAAAGTACCCAGGTTGGCTGCCAGTATTCAAATTTCAACGCAGAAGAGCTCTGAAGATGGAAAAATTGTACGAATCTGCTTTCATTTCACTACAAGACCTGTTGGACTCAAGATTACCTGAACTCTGTATTAAGCCCATTATGATTTATTTGGCCGAGAAGGATTGGAGGAATCTGACTCTAGTTAAAAAATAAAGACTCAACTTGTTTGTAAGTAACATTGAATTCGTTAATCCATAAGCTGTGATTGAAAAATACTGTACTTCGATGATCCATTCATAGGAATAAGTTACGAAAACGTTTTTTGTGTCCCGAATAAATAAAAATCTTGTTTTTTGCGTGGAGAAACCATAATTTAAAATCAGTTCCGCGTTAATTGTTGGTAAAACATGTTGTAAATAAGTAACTATCATAGTCAAAGTTATTTATTTTTATTGTAATACATTCGTTATTATCGTTACATCATTGATAAATTACTGTTTTCGCTACTATATTTACGCATGGGCATTTATACAACATGTTGTCTCTCCTTGTTACAATCGTTGAAATTTTTTTTTTTTTAGTGGCAAAACGTCTGTGTACTATTTTGTTGGAATATTAACTTTATCTTCACGAAATAGTTGAGTCATAGCACTAGCATGTAACTGTTAAAGTTAAACACCTTTTAAAAAACACGTTTAGTAAGTATGTATTAATGACTGCTTGCTACATTTTTAAGTTTCTTTGATGGCTACTTGCCTGTTTGTATTAGTTTCGCAATTGGTTTAATACTCTTTTAATTTTTTGCCACTTGCAAAGTTTGAAATTACTGTACAGGTTTCTAATACTTTAGTTCTCTGATAATTACACACCATACTTTATTTCACCAATTAATAACCAAGTTCTGCTAGTATGTAATACCCCTTTGCAGTTATTGAACAGGGACTTACATAGCGAAACTCAGGTCTTAATGGCTAGTTAAGTTGGTTATAAAAATTTTTAATCAATCGACAGTTTAATTTTGTACTTTTTATGATGGTTGAAAATAAATATGAACGAGGAAAAGCATGTTCTACTTACTTAAACACCACGACCCTTCATTACCAATTTATGCTGCTCCTAACCGAATGAACAAACGAGCCTTCTGATGGAAGTTCATTGCTTGATTTTGTGAGTCTGTGTGTAGACCATAATCTTAACTCCTCATTCGTGAAGCCATACTGCAAAGATCTCATGGTTTTTATCAAAGCATTTTTATGATAAATCAATAATCATGCGTAATGGACCGTGTCCAATGAACTGAATCACGATGAAAAAAAATTTTTTTCCGCACTCGGGTGGTTTTGGGAGGCTGGTACTTCCTCGGGCGAAAAAGCAGTTTTCCGGAACTTGTTCGAAAAGTCTCCTTTACGAACCTCGTTACGTCCCTTGCCTTCGGCTCGGGCCACAAACCTCTCGGTTCGCAAATAGAGACTTTTCAAACTCGTAGGAAAACTACTATTTCGCATTAGTGTGCGGAAAATGGATGTTTTCCGCACTTGTATTAGTGTGGAAAATCGATTTTCCCACATAGTGTGCGACAAAGGTTTTTCCGCACAGTGTGCGGAAAAGGTTTTGCCACACACCGGAAAAAATTTTGCTACACACTGGAAATCAAAATTCAAACCTATTTTGTACCTATTTTCCTCACACATTGCGAAAAAACTTGTACGCAACTCGTGCGGGACGATTTCCCGCACTCGTGTGATAGACTCGCACTCGTGGCCGGTGACGGTAACTCGTACCTTGCGATCACACTCGTGCTACGCACTCGTGTGCTCAACTGGTACTCGTTCCCGTCAACTCCGGCACTCGTGTGAGTCAATCACTACTCGTGCGGGAAATCGTCTTTTCCGCACTTGTTACGTAAATAACTATTGTTCACTTGTGGTTGTCATCTGCGATCATAATTTCAAACAAAATATTGTGAACATTGAATTTTTTTATTAAAAACGAGTACAGTAAGAACTAAATAAATTTTGAAGCGATTGTTTGTGATAATAAAAAAAAAAATATTTTCATACATTCTTCCATTTTTCCTTTGTACATCAAGTCGCGCAGGGGCGTAACGAGGTAAGTAAGTTGAGTCTTCGTTACTACAGATAAAAACATACAAGCTCTTTAGATACATTTTTATTAATAGATTTTGATATGCTTAAGTTTGCTATCAACTATCCTATTATTCTTACATTTGTTAACTGTTATCAACTTTTCCAGACAGATGCAACATTATTTACTTCTACAAGGTAACTTCTGGTTTTAACAAGTAAGTCACTGAAATACCTAAATCTCTGAAACGATTTTCAATCCTTCATTCATGTCAAAAAGGAAAAATTAAATTTGTAGCAAAATCGAGAAAATTTTTTAAAGAATAAGGAACATAAAAAGACTGAAATCTTCTTAAGAAAAGGCACATTTCGACATACATGGTACAAAACATTCTATTTAATGTTGTTCAAAAACCTATTGAGTTCAGGAACAAATGCAGTATGTAGCTATGTATGGTTTTCTATTAAAAATTATTCATCACTTTTTTATTGATGTACACAATGTGAGCATTGATTTGCTTTTAAAGAATGTTTCAGTAACTTTAACATTAATGGAGGTTATCTGCATATTTTTTTTTTAATTTTCGCAGGACAAACGCTTCTCCATTGCTTGGTAAACGAGAGTCCTCAAAGAACTATTGAATTTCTTTTATCGATCGGAGCAGACATCAACATTGTTGACAACAATGATGAAACCGCGGCAACTTTGGCACTAGAATGCTACGACTTCAATGCATTCAGCGAGTACATAGATAGGCTCACAACAGCTGGTTTACACGTGGATCCCTTGAACGGTGACCTTGGCACGGAGAAACCATCCTTTACTTTAAAGCTGTCGAACGAACTTGAGACAATGAAAAATTTCACCATTATCGATTCGTTTTCCTTGCGCGACGTTCTCACGGAAAATATGGTGCGAAAATTCGCCAAAATGCCGGGGCGTCAACGGCGCGCCATCCTCGAGTACATTCAGGACAGCGATTTGCGACAAAAGTACCCAGGTTGGCTGCCAGTATTCAAATTTCAACGCAGAAGAGCTCTGAAGATGGAAAAATTGTACGAATCTGCTTTCATTTCACTACAAGACCTGTTGGACTCAAGATTACCTGAACTCTGTATTAAGCCCATTATGATTTATTTGGCCGAGAAGGATTGGAGGAATCTGACTCTAGTTAAAAAATAAAGACTCAACTTGTTTGTAAGTAACATTGAATTCGTTAATCCATAAGCTGTGATTGAAAAATACTGTACTTCGATGATCCATTCATAGGAATAAGTTACGAAAACGTTTTTTGTGTCCCGAATAAATAAAAATCTTGTTTTTTGCGTGGAGAAACCATAATTTAAAATCAGTTCCGCGTTAATTGTTGGTAAAACATGTTGTAAATAAGTAACTATCATAGTCAAAGTTATTTATTTTTATTGTAATACATTCGTTATTATCGTTACATCATTGATAAATTACTGTTTTCGCTACTATATTTACGCATGGGCATTTATACAACATGTTGTCTCTCCTTGTTACAATCGTTGAAATTTTTTTTTTTTTAGTGGCAAAACGTCTGTGTACTATTTTGTTGGAATATTAACTTTATCTTCACGAAATAGTTGAGTCATAGCACTAGCATGTAACTGTTAAAGTTAAACACCTTTTAAAAAACACGTTTAGTAAGTATGTATTAATGACTGCTTGCTACATTTTTAAGTTTCTTTGATGGCTACTTGCCTGTTTGTATTAGTTTCGCAATTGGTTTAATACTCTTTTAATTTTTTGCCACTTGCAAAGTTTGAAATTACTGTACAGGTTTCTAATACTTTAGTTCTCTGATAATTACACACCATACTTTATTTCACCAATTAATAACCAAGTTCTGCTAGTATGTAATACCCCTTTGCAGTTATTGAACAGGGACTTACATAGCGAAACTCAGGTCTTAATGGCTAGTTAAGTTGGTTATAAAAATTTTTAATCAATCGACAGTTTAATTTTGTACTTTTTATGATGGTTGAAAATAAATATGAACGAGGAAAAGCATGTTCTACTTACTTAAACACCACGACCCTTCATTACCAATTTATGCTGCTCCTAACCGAATGAACAAACGAGCCTTCTGATGGAAGTTCATTGCTTGATTTTGTGAGTCTGTGTGTAGACCATAATCTTAACTCCTCATTCGTGAAGCCATACTGCAAAGATCTCATGGTTTTTATCAAAGCATTTTTATGATAAATCAATAATCATGCGTAATGGACCGTGTCCAATGAACTGAATCACGATGAAAAAAAATTTTTTTCCGCACTCGGGTGGTTTTGGGAGGCTGGTACTTCCTCGGGCGAAAAAGCAGTTTTCCGGAACTCGTTCGAAAAGTCTCCTTTACGAACCTCGTTACGTCCCTNTGAAACAGAAAAAAAAAACATATTAAACATTTATAAACTTAGTTCTAGATGTCATGAAAAATATAGGGATACCTAAATCAGATACAGCCTTGCAACATGGAATGTTGAAACACAAATATGTTTGGGACAGGAATATATCAAAATACTTCTAGAGATGTTAACCACATAATTATTAATGCTTAAAATTACAATTTAAAAATTTTACAATGATACTACAAAAGAAAAATATTAGATTCACGTTAGCCATCAGAAATGAATTAATTTAAAAAATTAGATATTTTTCTAAATATAAATTCAAGAATTTAATAGTATATTATGACCCATAGACAGAAAGTGAAAACACCTCAATTCATCCATTTATTATCCTCTGCTTTGCCTCGAACGACAACACTCAGATCTGAGACTTTTCTGGCCATGGGTCGAAATATTATACTATTCCTATGTTTTTTATAAACAAAAACCAAGTATTTTTCTGTTCTCATTATGCATTAAAACGTTGTACAATATTTATTTGTTTTGTGGTGCATATTTTGGAAATACATATTATACTGTACTTCAAACCGAAATTGCTGTTACGTTGTGTATGACAGAAAAAGGAAAATTATTTTCACAATATTAGTCTCTAATCTTACGCAAATTTCAATCGAGCAACCACTAATACTAACCAAATATAATTAAATTGTTAAAAATTTTTAATTGAAAAATTCGTGCACAGAGAAGTTAATTGGAATATTTGGAAACATGACATTAATCCAAGCGCAGTTAACCCATGCAAACTAGCTGGAATTTTTTCATGTACACTCAGTCACCTCAAATTGGTAAAAAAATCATGTTAGATATAAGTACTTCCAACACTGAGTGAAACAACAGAATGAAATTAATAAAATTTTCACTTAAGTATGGTAAATAAGTACTTCTTAATATTTTAAAAACTTACGTAAGGTTGACACAGAATTATATAATCAAAAAAAAAAGCGTTAACCAGATAAAATAAAAAACAATGCAAGTTCATCTTTGTTTCGGAAATCGTCAACGAAAAGTATAACACGGTTTTACTTACCTATCTGGTATTATGTGCACCGACAGTGTCCGACACCCACTTACCGACGTACCGACAATCTACCGACTGTAAACTGCTGTTAACCACTCTTTGCAACCACAGCGGCTCTAAGAGCCTATACACGTAACTGCTAGAAGAACACAATAGGTTGCAAGGAATTAGAAAAAAGCGGTCAAATCATCCTTTAAAAGAAACGTGTATACTTATTCACCATTTCAGAGTAAAACCCTGAATTTCTTATAATGTAGAGTGAACAGATATAGAATATTACCACTCCGCGACCGCCCCTGCACAAAATCACGTAAAATTCTGCTTGTTCTCACGTGATTCTGAAAAAAAAGTAAATGGCCGCCCCACCCCGTTAAATATTAAAAAGAGATATATAATCTATAAGACCATAAATATTTTTTTTTTAATTTTATTTTGGTAAAGAAATGTAATTGCAGGTATTTTAAAAATTCCATGAAATTCTCATTTTACAGCAAACGACAACTTTCTTCAACAACTTTTCATTCTCTATCATAGAGAAGAATAGAGAGCGGTAAACCGGCACCTGCGGGCACAATCCCGATTTCTGTGGCGCCGTGATCTGAGTGTGGTTTCTTGTATATTTTGATGCCAAGAATAAGTACAGGAAAAATAATAAAAAAATTCCTTCTTACCTCCTTTTCGAGATATCGAACTCGAAAGTCGAAAAAATCGTATTTTGGATACATGTGATATTAGGGTTATTTCTTGCTTATTTGATAGTAATAAATATGAAAAAAATAATGAAAACCATTCTATTTGCTTTTTTTTTCGAAATGTAGCATCTCGATTGTCGAAAAACACATTTTAAATATATTTGATTTTAATATAAAAACACTTGATAAATTTAAATTATTTATTGATTTAAAAATGATAAAATTTCTGTTAATTTTTCCACCGCTTCCTGGCACACTGACACAGATCAAAGTGTATTATCTATTCTCATCAGCTTAGTATCTGATACGCTCTTCGTGTAAGAGTAAGAGAAATTCACAAATATACATGCTAGGCTTACACATACACACATTGGAGTGCACGTAGGTTTACCTCCTCATGTCGCACTCGAATCTGGGTAACGCTAAAGATCGGCATTATTTTTTTCTGTTAGTGGAAAGTGTTTATTTTTTAATAGTTGTTATGTTTATCATGTTTTACTTAAGAAAAAAAAACATACGAAACAATTTTAAATAAGAAATACACATTTAAAATGTAGTAAAATCAAAAAGTACACCAGTAGAAATTTATTAAATATTTTTATCATATTTTTTACTATCAAATTAGTAAGTAATAACCCTAATATCGCATTTTTACAAAATACGTTTTTTTTAATTTTCGAGTTCGATATCTCGAAAAGGAGGTAAGAAGGAATTTTTTAATTATTTTTCCTGTATTCCTGGCATCAAAATATACAAGAAACCACACTCAGATCACAAATCGGAATCTCCCCGTATTTTTTGCATACTGTCTCACCTACGTGCATGTGAGAAAGTTTGTTGGAGTGGCGAAAATAGTATATTACGCACCTAGAGAGCGAGGTTAAGGATGTCTTAGATTTCACGTGAATAAACGCCCGAGGGGAAGCCGAGGGTGGTTAACGTGAAATCTAATGCATTTCTTATAACCTTCGAACGTGGTGCGTATTCTATTTTTCAACAATTCTGACCGAAAGAAGTAATTTTTGTCTCGTCGCGAAGCAAAGTTCCTACTTTCGGCGCAGTATGGTGAAAACCTTATTTGCTTCACAAGTAATTCGTGAAAGCAATACAGTAGTATGTGTCAGTAGCTTTTTAATGCTGTCATATCTTTTCTGATTACTGTTTTCTCACCCAACCTGGTCATGGCCACACTGACTCTTATTTTGGAGAGCCTATAGCCAATAAAGTGAGAAGAAGAAGATGACTGTTTTCATTATCAGTTTCATGAGAGCACTTGTAATTTATGGTTTAAAAAATAATAAAAATAACTAAATGTGTCTACTTTTTCAAGTTCAAATTACATATGTAATCAAACAACCTTTACCTGTACAAGTGTACAAAGCACTGTGCAATCAGATAGCAGAGAATATAACTAACGCAGCCTTACGCGAACACAGCCATAGAAACACGTCCCTTTCATGTATCGAAGGTCAGGCTAGGACATTTGGAAGGTTACGCTGGTTGAGTAGCCCAAAATAGTGCGGCTAAAATGTGCAAAAGTGGTGGTGCAGAAACTATTATAATGCACTATCACGAGTGAATAAAAAGTAAATTCGCTTTATTTAATCATGACAGACCCGCGTCTATTACTATTATTATTTACAAAAAATGTTTTAGTTTTTTAGTATTCATGATAAAAGATCGCGATTGAACCACAAAAAAGTGGCGCTGTCGGCGGTACTTAACTAGCTAAGAGAAAAATGGCGTCATGACATACTACGGCTATAAGTGATAATGGTAGGTATACGGTAATGTGGACTTACTTTTGTGACAACATATCCGTCACGCTGACGTCAGGAGATCATGAATAATACATTAAATTTGTGTCAAAGTGACGCCATTTTTCTCTTAGCTACAGTACGCCATCTATGCTGAGTTTGCGAACCGTACCCATAGGGACCTCATAGAGAACATAGAGCGTGCCAAACCCATAACCCTGTACTAACAGCTATGTCCCCCACCCCACGGTGCGAGACAGACCGCTACAAGAGCTGGGTCCGTACCATATAAGGGAGACCGGGGTAGTCTGGCCACCCTAACTTTATCACGTTATTATGAACGACTACTTGATTGTAGAATAATTTAAAAAACGCAAATAAAAGAGGCCGGATGTGTAGAAATAGTATCCAATTTGTTGAGTTATTTATTTATAATAAATATAGTTCAAATATGAAAAAGTGAATGCGTCTCAAACTGGCCATTTTACCCAGGGCCGGGGTAGAGGTGGCCATACCCTGGGGTACAGTGGCCATCGATTTAAAAGGTTATTTTAAATGTTGCTACTAAACTTACGTCTAAAAATTGAAAATTTATGTAAATTAATAATTACTTACATAACAGATCGATAAATAAATATGTATATCGACATAAATATGTTTCTGTCAGTATACACATAGAATAAAGAGAAATATATATTTTTCGGTATATCGTTGTAATTGCAATTGGAATTCATTCCAGCCTTTATCCACAGTTTTTCTCTTATACTTACGCACCATGACTTATTTTTATTACACCTTTAATACCGAATTGACTTAAAATATGACTAATTACTTAAGTACTACATAACTTTCACCTGACACTGTTTGTTTTGTTTTGGCTATAAGTACGATTAAAAAGTTTAGGTTAGGATCCGCAGATTAGCAGACTGACTCAGTATTGACGTAAACAACAAACTCGATGGCCACTGTACCCCGGAGAGATGGCCACCACACCCCAAAATAGGAGTATTTTAAATTACTTACAATTATATTTCTAAATAATATTTGGTAAAATAAAAAAAAGCAGATTGTAGATTGAGGTTCAAACTTTCAATTTGTGTCAATTTTAAATCGATTTGATGTATTTTCCGCTTCAGGCAAGTTTAATAATGTAGCTGTTCCTCCAAATTTTTTAACTATCAAATTTAATTATTTAAAAATTTAACAAAAAGTAAGCATGTAAGTAGAGATATATTTCAATAAAAAAAAAATATATTACATTTTTATCTCAATTAAATGGTTGAATATATCCAGTGGCCTGTTTACCCAGGTGGCCACGATTACCCCGGTCTCCCTTAACTATTTTTCTGTACATCAGTCTATGTTACAACATAGGCCCGTGAAGCAAAAAAAAAGTTATATGGTACGGCCCCTGAGGCCGAAGGGTGGTCAAAATTTTAACCAGCCGCCACTCTCACCAGAATTGAGGAACCTTATGATTCGTCGAGATCCGAAATATTTCGATCATATTTCATAGTGATGAAGAGTTATGTGGTAATTATAGTAGTGCCGTATAGTTTTTTTTAGTAACTAGCCGCAACTTACACCAATAGATAGAAAGTATAAAGTAGGGCAAGCAGAAGGAGTCTTGTCCTGGCGACATGCGCCACCAGGTACGAAAACTACCATTTTGTCCCCCGGGTGCAGTGCTTTGCGCCCTAGAGTCATAGGGTGGAAAGTAATTGGAGGGCGGAAAGTGTGCCCACGGGCGCAAAGTTGTACTTTCCGCCCTCAACCCAAAAAATGTCGTTCTCACCTCAGGCAGAAACATACAACAACCGCACCTTTTCTGCCCCAGGTAAAAAATATATTATTTTTTCATTCATCTTTCACAATGATTTTCTGCTTTGTTTGTGTGCACTATCACTTTTTTATTATTGGCCATTGATGCTCGAAATTTTAATTATTATGCTGTGTCAACATTAAAATTTATTTGCAAAGTTTTATTTATACCTTAACGGTAATAGAAAGGTACTTGCAGTACTAAGTTTTATCTTAAAAATATCAGACCGTAATTGTTCTAATGAAATGGCGAAAAAAATCGTGAGAATGATTGATTATTGTATACCCGCATATAAAACGCATTACATCACAGAAGTTGAGTAAGAAAATTTTAATACTACATATGATTTTATCTGATACACTTTATTTCGAATTTTTCAATGTTGTGGTCGAAAAAGTTAAAACTTATAAAATTTTAAACTTCAACTCTGGGCATATTCCATCAACATCAGCGAGTATCTGTACAGCATCAAAACGTCAACGTAAATCTGACTTGCTGCATAAATAACTTCATCGGGATTTAATTCGACGTGTTTGCCTCCCATCATCGTTTGCACATCGAAAAATAAAAACTGTAATAAAATTGTTTTTCTTGTCAATCATTAAATCTAACAGTTAATAAGCGACATGGAATTTCGATACACAGTACCATCGATATTACAAATGACCCAAGGATAGTGATCGCGACCTCTACTGCTGGAGTTTGCAAGGCAGCAATGAATATTCCTCCAATGATTGCACAAAAAAATACTAGGGAGACAATCAACATGAGCCCGGTGTGAGCTGTCAGATCAAACTGAAACGAATTTTATTTTTTTTGGCAAGTTACTTACGTTCTGTGTGTTGTGTACTAAAAATATATTTTTCAAACTTATCAAAAGCTTGTTTCAGTACATTTTAGGGAAAATGAACATATGAATACGCTTTTACTCCAGGAACAAGTTTTTTTTTTTTTAACTTTTATCTTGATTGCAATTCGAATGTTCACGGTATTGTAAGAGATACTTTTGGGTTACTCCATTAACTATTGGAAAAATATCACGTTGAGAATTTTTTTTTTTTCTCGTTGACTTCCGGTATTTTACGTTATTTCGTAAGAAATTCGAAATATTTCAATGTAACAAACGAATAAAATATTGCGTCACAAAAATTTGAAAAATATTTCAGATTCACATGAAAGAAATGCTCCATTTTCCACCGGTGAAAGAATGCTTGAGAGAAATATTTCATCGAAAAGATTACGTAATGGTTTTCTGTTTAATATATTTGACGTGTACAAAAAAGTAATGCTAAACGAATTTCAAGTAGATGTTGCCACTGCGATTTTGATAATTACTGAAAAAAATAATTTCAACCTTAGTACAGGCAGCGGTGAAAAATATGACGGTCGTGATGAGAGTTGTGACGCCCACCGTCGTCAAAACCACATCGGTGGAATAAAAAGTGGTCAGCGCGGCCATCAAATAAGCGTCCGACACGGTCTAAGGAAAAACCAAAGACATCAGGGGTAAGTACTTTTGTTTCTTTGTTGATGATTTCTTCATTCGTCTCACCATCAAAGTCAGGCATACCACGTTGAGAGGCGGATCCCGCCTGGCACAGCTGCTCAGCGATATCGACAGGTACGACAAAAAAAACACGATGCTGTCCAAGAGAAAAAGAAACGGTATATATGTAATAGAATCGAGTGTGATTTTTCGTTTAATCATCAGCTAGACGTGTGGGTGCGACTTACCCCGCCAATATGAGCAAGTGGGCATTGTTGGTCATAAAATTCCTCGCGTCCTCCCTACGCAAAAAAATGCAGTTGGGAATTAGAGTCACTAAAAAAAAGAAAAAAGTAGCTTCCGCGGTCTTACACGAAGTAAAAGACGGCGATGACGATGGCCGTGAAGATCAGTTGGAGCATGAGGATGGAGAAGACCCTGCGGATGAACCTCCGGCGCACGTTGAACACCTTGAACTCGCCCGCGTAGTTCTCTTCGACCATCTCGGCCATTCTGGCCCTGCGGATCTGCTCGCGCTCCCACCGCCTGGCCAATTTTTGGTTTTCGAGCTCGCGCTTGCTCACCATAGACTCCGTCACCGTCACGCTGAACGGGCCCTTCAATTTTTTTTTTTTTTTTTTTTTTTTTAATTATTTGTTTACTCGTGATTGCTAGGTTTTTTGGTTCGAGGGTGCGTACGTATAGTATTTTTTGTCCCACGTGCAGGGTGGGAAGTTGCGGGGGTCCTCCAGCGGAGGTCGGCCCTTTGTTGGCCATACCGGTGATTCCGAGATCCTTTATTTATGCCACGGGCAATTAAATTTCATACGAGCGCCGATCTTACGAAGTGCAGTTTTTTTTCTACAAAATTTAATTCAATTGTACTTTGAATATACTTATATCAACAATTTGCTGATCAATGACTTTGAGCGAATGCCATTCCCCTTCGTAACCTCATAACCCCAATTTTGTCACATTGTTTATTTATCGTTGTATTTACATATGTTTTGGTGTATGAAAATGATACATATCAACTTACCAATTACCGGACAATTTTTTCTGTTTATTGGAAATGTTTTTTTCTCAGATCAAACATAAATGTATAAAACATAGAAAAATAAGAACTTGAAACATCTGTCAAAAACCTCGTTAGAAAAAAACATCTGTACAGCGACGCGTAGCTCCACTCCTATATATGGGTTATTTTACAAAAACTGCGATATTTTCACGCCCAAATTAAGATTTTTTAAATTAAATGTTCAGAATTTTTTAATTGTTTTTTCCAAGGTATACAATGTCCAAACTAGTTGGAAAATTTTAGTCTCGACTCTACGATCATTCATTAAAAAACTATGTTAATTCAAATGCATTTTTTAAGAAATTCAAAAAGAGCATTACGGTAATGTCAGACTTCTCATTACCGTAATGGTACTTTTTTTGCGATTGTAAAGCACCAAGATATAATTTTTCAACGAAATTTCGTTTGTCACATCTGCACCCTATACCCCTTCGTACACTATAGTCATCCAATCGATGATTTTAAATCCTTAATTATCCCTTGGGGAGTAGGGGCGTTAAGGTAAAGACCGCTTATTTTACCGAGAAAAACGCCATGTACTCTCGCGACGATACTAAAATTAGCTAAATTAAAATTTTGTGCTATAAAAAAAATTTGATAGTGTTTTTGTACACATCGGAGTACAAAACGGTTAATTCCAAGTGTCTAAGAATTAGTCACTAACCAAATTAAATCATTTGTGGTGCGCAATTCAAAAGTGGCAAAAGTAGGCTTGATAATTAAAACGCCCATACTTGGAAATAAAATTTTTTGTTCCTTTCTAAACTATATCAGACAATATGCTCAACACCTCAAATTATACTACATCTTGTCTTTATCTTTATGGTTGGCCTTGTTTTACTTACTGTGACATTAGTACGCCATATTAAATCTATTTATTAGGTGTTCTTAAATCTGTATACTCGAAAACTAAAATAATTCGAGGCATCGTTGATTTTTATTGCTGTGATGGCACGGTATAGCATTACAACATACTGACGAGGAACCACAGAGGTACCCGCGAAAAAGTGACGGAGCGTGGTCTTGAACCCTATAGCCCTCCAGACCGAAGGCAAGCGCTCTACCACTTAGGCCACTGTGAGCTCTAGATACCACATCGTAAAAAAATTATAAAATCAACGTCTAGGCACCAGAAGCCGCAAAAATAGTAGTTTTCGTCGGATATGTGCCATCATCTCCGGGGCTATTTTGCGGACCAAGGGACCTGCGAAGCAGACGTAAGGTAGCCACGGAGCGATGGCACTTATGTGGCGAATGCTATTTTTTCTACCGAGGGCACACCAGCCTCTCAAAAACGCCCGAGGTAGGAAAATGAAATTTTAAACGCTTTTGTACGATGATGACATTTTGACCTGTATTTTTAACCTTACGGCCACACAAAAAAGAACTTTTCGACACGATCTCAAAAATGCATTAAGAAAAAATTGGTTTATACTGTTTAAAAAAAGTTTCAACTTGAAATAATTCGATCCGTTGTTTTTAAACATAGGCTTTATAGAATATCGTATTTTTTGTGAAATGACCTATGTATACCTAAGAGTATGTGAATATTGGCACCTTATATTTCATAAGGTAAGTATGTAAATTTATTGAAGTATGGTGCATGTGAATAACACTTTTAAAATTAAACACATGCATTAATTTATACACGTCAACGTCACAATTTTTTAGTCGTGAGGATTAAAACAAGTAATGTAGAGAGATCGTGCTCTTTAATGCACAATTCAAATTGTAGATCTTATAAAAATACAATTTTTTTGTAAATCAGGACATTGATACTAACATGCGTTTTTTCAAATTTAATTTTCTAAAATATTTCACAGAAGTATGCAACTTGAAAAACATTTTAGTATACATCAATTTTGTTGTAGAATGTCAATAGTTTTCTGATATTTTTTAATGTTGTATAATGTTAATGTCATATTGGAAAAAACCGACTTTTAAAATGCTTTTATTAATTTTTGTGACTTACAGCGTTCTACTTTTTTTTGAGGGAAAAGTATAGCACACATATACACAATTAAATAAAAAATGTTATATTTCTCTTAGATCTATTAATTTTTTGTTGAAATGTTGGTATACTAACTTTTGTAAAACGTTTATTTGCGAAGTGACATATACCTTGTTAAAAAATCTTTTTTTTTATCAATATCGGTTACGGAAGGGCAAGATTTTTTTTATAGAAAATTAAGAATACATAATAATATTTTTTTTTTTTTTAACAATTATTTACTATTTGTAAATCTCACGTTAAATGTGCGCTTATATATCAGTAAAAATACAAGTTTTAATAACCTTTAAATT
>NW_019379686.1:311560-386707 GCF_000648655.2 Copidosoma floridanum
ATCGAGCAACCCGTGTCAAAACAAATTTTTGTTGATAAAATGCATTATCAAATTTTTATAAAGTAATTTTTAACGATTTTTGTGTATTTTTCCTGCCCTTGTCGAAGTTTTGTTATACAGGGATGAATTCTACAAATATTCAACCATAACGTAAAAAGCCTTTAAATAATTTTCTGTAGCACACCAATTGAACATAAAATAATAAATTTTAGTAAGACACAGCTAAAACAATTTAGCACAAAACTTAGCCTCTCTTAAAAAGCGTCTTTAAACAATAAGGGTAATTCCAATGTTAAGCGACGGTAGCGTGCCCGTCTAAGAAAGTTTACCACTATATTAAATGAATGTTATTGTTAGTACTTATACAAAGTCCCTTATTGGCAAATATATATTTGTGGAACGTAAGTAAATTCAAAGAATAATTGGATTAAATGGGAAATAGAATTTGAAGCAACTGGTTTGTGAATTAAGAAAAAGAAGAGCTAAAACTACTGAAAAAAATCTAAGCTGCTTTAGTTCAAAGTTTTGTTTAATTCCCGTGACAATACTTTTTCAATTTGTTTATACTCATAGGTTTTAGTTTTTTGAATACTGAAAAAAAATATATGATTAAAACTTAGTTTTGCCTTACTTACAGAAATTTAAATACATTACACCTACTCCTTCTTGATAAAAATTGTGACATAAAATATTTACAGTCATTTCACACTGTGAATGTCAAAATAACTCTAAATACATGCATGTTTCAGGTACTCAGTGTGAATGTGCTGCTGATAAAGGACCCGCAGCACTACAAACACGTGTGTGTTGTTCTGAAAGGAATCGAAGATTTTGTCAGTTATAAAAATCTTCTAAAGTCAGGATAACTTGTACAGAAACTTTGCAGATATTCTATAAAACGAAATTATATACTTGATTTCCTATCAAGGCAAAAAATTTTAATCTATTTCAGTCAGACAATCTGAAGAAAAAATTAAATGACTATGATCCTCGTCCACTTGGAAGCCAAAATTCAATAGAATATTATGATTATTGTAAAAATGCTCCTCAAGCGAACATTGAATTAGTGAATAATAATAATAATTGATACCCCCATTAAGAAATAAAAAAAGTCCAGGTGCTAGACTAAGAATAAAATTTTATTACTGTATTTATCAGTTATATTTAATTTTTTTTNCAAATCTGAATTATATTATTTGTTATATTTTATTTCATTTTTTTTTTTTTTTGTAAAGTTCTTAAATAAATAAGATATACATTTTTCGCTTGAGTTGTATACATTTTGCTGTGATCCATTGCAATCTTTTCCTCAATTACAACTATTTGATTGCACAAACTTACATGCTCTGTACACTGATAACGATTATAACGATTTAATTACGAATCTCACGAAAATAAGCAAAGTGAAAATAATTGAAATAGAGTTGACAACTCACGGACAGTAGAGAAATAAAAATTGGTTGTTTGAGAAGAGTAACGTAAATGGGTATACTTAATTACAGCAATATCCTTTTTTGGCTGCATCTCTTAAGACTGAGGGTTGTGTTTAATAACTGTATAGGAGTTGCTATAAGCTTTTTTTTTTTTTTTTAATAATAAGTATCGTTACGAAGGTACAAAAAATAAAATGTAATCATTTTATAAATCATACTTAACCGAAATTCATAATTGATAGTGTGTATTATTTATTATTGATTATTTACAAATTTTTTAGCAACTGATAGATACAAACTATTTCTAAATGTTTCATAAAAATGATATTTTTTGTCGTAATTTAATGAGGGGAAAAAAAACTAAATTTTTCGATATAATTTTCACGACTAAATAAAAAAAAGTTGTAACCGACATTAGAAAGATGAGTATTATTATAATTTCAAATTTGGACTCCACTTTTTGCTATTATTGATTTTTATTTTTTATTTATATTTATAGACAGTTGAATGAATGAGCTAATTTTTGCTGGGGAAAGACGATTTTTATATATTATGGTGATAAGGATATTTTTCTGAAACTGAAAAAAATTCATAACTATTTTAACCAGGTTTTAAGGTAACTGCTGTGCTCTAAGAAAAAAACAGGTTTATTTTTGTTTTTACATTCAAAGAGATTTTAGTTACAAAAAATCTCAGAGATAATAAAGTTTGCTTTGATTTTAAAAATTGATTATTTTTAATAACAAATTTCATAAGCCAGCAATTTTAAGTAAGTTTTTGTACAGGAATAACTACAAGATTTGTTTCAGTATAAGTAAATACAATTTTTGTTCCAATTGTAAAATATGATTTAAGTACAGTTTTATTGAAAAAACCTTATATAAAATACACATTATAATTATAATGATTTAAAGAGCTAGTCTTCACTATTTAGAAGTATTTACACTTTTGACATGACCAAAAAAGTTTCTGTAAACATTTTTGACATAAATCTCATGTGTATGACAACTGTTTAAGCAGAGAATATAGAAACAATGAAGGGATGTGTTTCTATATTCTCTGGTTTAAGCCTCAGGACTAACAGTATTTCTAAAATTACATAACATAAAACAGGTAAAAATAATATCATCGGCCAAACAAATCTCAGCTTTTCTCAAAGGACCTTGTAATATTTTGTACGTTTTACTCAACCCAATGATACATTCAACATGCACTTGTTCACTTGATATTTTCTCATCACTCAATACAGTATGGCTGGATATTTTAGTCTTTTCCTTGAAAAATTTTGGAACGTTCAACTTTATTTTATGTTCAGCCAAAATATCCTGTACGTCAAAGTCTTTACAGGCCATAATACTATCTCCTGGATCACACTTTGAAAGGAGACCACAGTCCTCGATGATTTGTCGATCACTAGTTGAGCCAGCATAGGTAGATGAAACGTAAGATATCAATCCACCAGGAGTAGCAGCAACAATAGACTTTACAGTTGTTTCATTTTCATTTTGCTGAGATGTAGGTGTACTTGGTTTCTCAATAGGTATTTCTATCCTATCAATTATACATCTTGTTCCGGGAAATTTATTGTTAAAGTCTATTGGAGTGAAAAAACGTACCAAATTTTTGGAAGGCCATTGGGAAATTTTTGACCACTGTAACTTCATGAATCTGATCCATGTCATAAATATGTTAGCTACTTGTTTTTCCGAAATTTTAAATAACAAGCTTAGTTCAAAGTCAGTTTTGTGTTGCTTTAAAATGATCAAAGATAAAAAAAACTGATTCATAACATCCAACTCAGGCTTTGTTTCATAAAAGTAGTTGAGTGAAAAAACAGCTTGTCCAAGAGTAAAAAATACAAATTGAAATTTTTGATAATCTTCTAGGCCAGTATAAAAGTGAATAGCATCATCGTCGTTGGCTAAATCATGAACAGATAAATGAACAGTACCAATGGGCTTCTCCAGCACATCTTGCTGACCTTTATTTCTTATAATATATTTAAAAATTCCAAAAGATCCCGTCTTTCCATTACCAACTTAGTGTAAATAAACTCATGGAGTGAACAAAGTGTCTGCAATCTCCTGCATGAGCGCGACCATCAAAATATAAGGGTTGTTCCACCGTCCGCTCAATATTGTGCTACAGTTTGAAACACACTCTCTCTTTCCCTCTTGCTTGGAAATCTGAAAAAGGATTTTTCTTGCTTGCCGTTGAGTTTGAAAAGGCTCTTCTTATCTATGATCTCTCTTGACAAAGACTCTTTCTTGCACTGACCCGACGGTATGTTCTTTTTGACGAGAAGATGAAATGTTTCGGTTAGTAAATATAATTAATTAAAATGCTTATCAATGCAATACGAAAAATTGTATGAGTCATCCTTTGAACACAACTCTGAAGGTGACAAAAATTTTATTTTATTTATGTAACAAACCTGAAAGTTAAATTTACAATAAGCTACCACAATATTATTGGGAACTTGCGTTGAATAACAGCTTTTCTATACGCTACGATGAAAAGTTTTCCATTACAAAAAAAAACCGCCCATTTTACTCTTAACGTGTACAAATAAATATTTTTTGCCACATTCATGGTGTTTTATCGGAACTATATCTCTTTATCTGGGCGCCCAAAATAAGCAATATAAGTACATCTCGAAAACTTAGATAGGGCTAATAGTAAAAAATGTTTATTTTTAGTTATACTACATGATCTAATCATTGGTTAAATAAGCATATATACGTTACAATGTGTGTCCATCTCTTTGGATTTCGGCTACCCACGATGTATTTAATTTGAAATTGGCGCCATTTGACATGTAGTGCTGCACAATGTTGCCGCGTCCACCACACACAAAAACACGCTCCTCCTCCACAGGAAGAACTGGCAATGGCATGGCAACACTGTGTATTGTTAGTGGGGTCCCTGTGAAAGTGCTCTCTCAAAACTAAGTTGGTCGACAATTTTATTCGATTATTTTTCATGTGAGTACCTATTGTTATAAATCATTTCAAAATATCGTCCTCAAGAGCAACGACAGTGCACCAATAGACTTTTCGCGAGAAGTTCGTCACTCGATCCAAATCAATCTCGAGAGTCCGGTGAGCCGAGTTTAACCTCAAACCCAAATCGGAGCCGAATTCAGCGCGTCCCCATTGCTTTCTCTCCTCAAACTTATCGATCAAAGAAGAGAATCTTGTACGTTATGTTTAACTGCACCCAGTGTGCCGTGAAAATCTTCTGACGACGCGGCTTGGCTGGCTGAAGACGCCTACGGTAGATATTTTTTATTCCCAAAAAGCCTTGTGCCTCTGAGAAAAGCCTATATAACCTTGGGAGAACAGTGGACCGGACGTCAACGACGCGTCCGTTTCATTTCAGCCGAGGAGCCGACTCGTCTCTCTCTTGTTCATGTGTATACATGGGACTCGATCATTCCGTTTCGTGCAACGCTTCCCGGTTATTTGTGATATTAAATCGCAGTTGTAATTAATCCAGTTATCTTGACTTTCACGTGCACATTCATATATATATACATACATACATATATATATATATATATATATATATATGTGTATTGATGTAGATGCTTATCTCTGCTTGCTTATTATTCCTTCTAGGAACTGAGAAATGTGAAGTTCCAAATTCTGCTAGTACACGCTTTCTGTCTGACTCACTCACTTTGTTGTTCACTATTATTACTACACATACAGCAATGTAAAACCACCCTATTTATCACAAGATTTTAATTTTATTTTGTATTCTATCTCTTTTGTTACAAGTTCTGTACTCTTGAAACAGGAAACCTAAATTCCTATTCACTCGGGTGTACTTGCTCTTTTCATTTAGTTAAACTTCAAAGAAATATAGTCTAGTTTTGAGTAATGTTTGGAATTTGATAGTGTTGCTGTTAGTTACATTCACCTTCATAACATTGGTGAGATACTGAGTAAGATTATATATTTCTTCTGTAGATTGAATAATAAGCAAAATAAACCTACGTGTAAGCATCAATATCAATGACACAGCCATGTAATGTTTAATTTCATTTGATTAACTAAAGGGTTCATTTTTTAGCCGATAACATATAAAAAAATTATTAATATTATTTACTTTCCAGTCTAGGTATATTACCTAAGTTCAACCAAAGGTAAAGTTACAGCCATCAACTAAAACGTCACATCTAAAATGGCCGGCAAAGTAGATATGAGCTTGGACGAAATCATTAAGCAGAACAGAAAGAACAAAAAGTCGACACAAGGTAACAAGCGCGCAGGCACTGGTGGCAAAAAGACCGGTGGTGCACCAAAGAAGACTGGCAGTCCACCAAAAAAGACTGGTAGTCCACCAAAGAAGACTGGTAGTTCGCCAAGAAAGAGTGGCCCTGTCCGAACCAACAAAAAGCCAGGTGGTGGTGTTATACGCAATCGCAGCCAGGGGGCCATTACAAAGAACCGCAGACCCGGTAACTACAGCCGTTCCCTGCCGAGCTTCAAGCGAGAGGCTTTCCTTGGAAGTAGTGGCCCACGTAGGTACAGCTCTGACACCACAAAGTTGATTGTCTCCAACTTGGACTTTGGAGTCACAGACTCTGACATTCTCGAGCTGTTCAGCGAGTTTGGCCCACTCAAGTTTGCCGGGGTTCATTACGACAGATCGGGACGTTCTATGGGATCTGCTGATCTCATCTTTGAGAGAAGATCCGATGCCATCAAGGTGGGTACTTGGCAGTTGTTTTTTGTCGCATGGTATTTTTATCGGTTCGTCACATTCAAAGCAATCGCTATATCATTTTGAAACCATCTGTAGTATTTGGATAAAGCTTATTAAATATTGCAATTTTGATAGAATAGCAGCAGTCGTTTAATACTTTTATCATGCTTTTTGAATCCATTACGTGAGTCATATGTTTATTATTTCGTCCTTTAAATATTACATTATTTAACATAATTTTTAGGCAATGAAACAATACAACGGAGTACCTCTCGATGGCCGTGAGATGAACATCCAGCTGGCCACGTCCGAAATTCCCGGCTCCAGCTCCATTCGAAGTGGAAACCGTCTTGGCACCAGTAACTCTAATAAGTCAAGGGGAGGGCCAGCTTCAAAACGAAATGGTAAACAGCCACAACGCAAGAGCGGTGGTAGCGGTAGTAGTGGTGGAGCTAACAAAAAAGGAGGTGTAACCAAGGGCAAGGCGAAATCTGGCGGTGGTAAGCCCAAAAAAGCACCATTGCCCACAGCTGAGGAGCTCGACGCCCAACTCGAGGAATACGTCAAGAGCAAAGTATCCACGTCGGAGGGTGCCTAAGTGACAAAATTATTTTACTTGTAATCTGGAGGCAAGTCTTTCTTCTTTGCAGTAGTCGTTTGTAAAATTGCTTTTTTTTTTCTTTCTAAGTAAGATGAAGATTTTTATACCTAAAATACTGTTACCTCGTACAGATCAAGAATCAATCGTCAAAGGGTTTGGGGCAATTGTATAAAATTCTTTACTTGTCAAGAAAGTAAAAATCACATTGAGAAAATTAAAAGCCAAACTGGTCTTTTATTATTTCAAGGGAAGAAAATTTTTTGGATTCACGGTATGAGAAGAAAGACTTGCGTGAGAAAAGAGCTGACTTTTTCTATGTAATTTTATGATGAGAGTTTAACATTTTTTAACTATTTACTTTTCATTGATGACATGTGTTTTATGTAAACGCAATTCTCATACGTGTAACCCAATTATGTGTGTTTATCATAATTATTTTCTGTATACTGTAAATCAATTAATTTTTTAATGAATTAAAGGAATTAATTTTGATTATTGTCTTTGATTATAATTAGGCTACAACTATATGTTACAATCAAATGTGTGTAGAAATGTTATAAAAAAAAGATTACGTACAACCATATAAAATAATCTTAGAGGTGCAATCATATCTTTTTAGTGAATTATCATTCTATAATTCCAAAGTTGGTAAAACTGTAATGATTTTGTGCGACGAAATTTAACAAAAACTTGCAAGTTTTAACACTTGAGCGGAAGAAAAAAATTCTGCAAATTTTTGTTTTGCTACAAATCCAAAAGAAACATAATGCATCGTACTTGGATACCATTTTTTTATATTTAGAGCTTGTTTCATTGTAAATAAATAATGCAAGCTCTCACAGGATTAAACTATTAATTAACTAGTGTAATTAGGAACTGAAATGTTCCCAATATATGTGTGTTGATAACTTGACTGTATTATCAAGTTAGGAAATAAAAAACATATGCAGTACACTGTACATGGAGTTTTCTCATTAATTTGCATAAGCCATCATGAAACATAGCCGACGTTTAAACCAACGATGTGCAGGAGAGTAAGTTTATTTCAGTTTTTGTTTGTCATTAAAAATTTAAAAAGTTTTGTTATCTTAATGACTTGAAAAGTACACTAAAAATTCGCAAGTGCGGCGTACATTGTACACATGTATATTGCATGTACATACATATATGAAGTACCTACACACACGCATGGTAGAAATCGTGATTTGAGTACGTGATGCACACGTAACTCGTGAATTCATGAAACTTTAGATAATAAGTACTTGATTAACATACAATTAAGTATAGAAAACAATAGCTGGGAAATGTTAAAAAATTGATATCACAGTGCTTTTCAAAAGACGCATTCAGGTACTAAGGTAATTACACCTACTTCATGTTACGTCTCAGCCGGCATTTTCGAGAGCAGTAACCTTTTTTGTTTTTTTAACTTGTAAAACCAATATTTGTACGTTTCTTTCAGGCATAGAAAGTAAAGCACTTGGTCCGCTTGTATTTTACTACTTTATATTCATAATATGATGTCAATTGATCCGATCATGCTCTGATGGGGGGTTAACTTTGATTTGCGTCTCTTGTGTGCACAATGACTGAGCCAATGAAGACATATACCAAGATAAATGATATTCAGGACCGATGGATTGAACGTTTTTTATAATCTACTCCCAAAGTGATCTTTCAAGCGCAGTTTGGCCTTGATAATACAGGACGATGAATCTCCAACCATTCCTGTGGAGAGTGAAGTCCTTGCTCTCCACGCAAGCCCGTATACTGTACAGATGTCATTCGACCCAACAAGAGAAATTGGCCGAGAAGAGGTACACGGATACCGTACTGTTGCCAAAGACCAACTTTCCAGCCAAGATCACCGGCAAGAAGAGGGTCGAGATGGACATGTATTTGCAAGATGTGAGTCCACTGTTTGGTAAATATTTGTCTTGACTCAGCATGTAAACGTCGATGACAATTGACATTTCAGAAGTGTGGCTTTGCTGAATTGTACAATTGGCAAAGGGCCAATCTCGAGGGTCCTGATTTTGTGCTTCACGACGGTCCACCTTACGCCAACGGAGATCCTCACATGGGCCACACAATCAACAAGGTAAGATTCAGGTATCATTAAAAAGTTGTTTTTTTTAGCACTGCTCCTTCTTAAACTGGTTTATGTTTACTTGCTCAGATATTGAAAGATATAACAATCAGAAGTAAAGTCGTCAAAGGCCAGAGGGTGCATTATGTTCCTGGTTGGGACTGTCACGGTTTACCCATTGAACTCAAGGCTTTGAGCAGTGCTAAGAAACGAGTTGCTGATCTGACACCCATTCAAGTTAGGACGCAAGGTATATAGGCAGCGATTAAAACATTTGTAGAGTAAAAAAAAAATGCAAGCTTCTAAAATGACGTTTTAGCCCGAAAATTTGCGGAAGAGGCATTTGCCAAGCAGAAAAAGGTCTTTGCATCCTGGGGCATCATGGCCGACTGGAAGGACAGCAGTTGTTACTTTACAAACACCACGTCGTACATAAAAAATCAACTCCAACAGTTTTATAGTTTGTACGAAAAGAAGTTGGTGTTCAGGGACTTCAAGCCTGTCTATTGGTCACCTTCATCAAAGTACGTTTTGCTTCCTTATACTTGATGATGTTGAAAAAACAAAAAACAAACAAACAATTCACACCACCTCTTGTTTCAGAACTGCTCTGGCCGAAGCTGAACTGGAATATAAAGATCATCAAAGTCAGTGTGCCACCGTCCGACTGCGCTTGGTCGAGTTACCACCGAGATTAGCGGCCTTTGAGGGCAGACCTGTTTATGCTCTCACGTGGACGACAACACCGTGGACCTTAATTGCTAATCAGGCATTGGCTTACTCTCCGGAGGCCAATTACTGCTTGGTAGAGCACAGCGAAGGGAATCTGTACATATTGGCGGAACAGTTGCTTCAAAGCAACATTGAGAAAATCGGACAGCTCAACGTCCTTACTACTTTCACTGGTTTGTACACCAATCCCTTTTTTTTTTATTATACTTTTGCATCTTTGCTCTGCAGAAGTATTAATTTTTGAGTCTCTTTCGCGTACTCGAAGGAAAAGACCTGGTTGGATCCAAGTACGCTCACCCCATAACAGGTGTTGTTTTACCATTTCTGGCTGGCAGTCACGTAAATACCTCCCAAGGCACAGGCTTAGTCCATACTGCTCCTGCCCATGGCAAGGAAGATTTTCTAGTCGCCTTGGAAAACAAAATATCTATTGTGAGTGCACAACCACTGTTACAATAAATTCACTCAGTTATTGTAACTCCATTGCAGTACAGTAGTAATCCTTTTATTTTTTTATTTTTTTATTTTTTTTAGATATCTTTGGTAAACGAAGAAGGTAAATACACGGCGGAAGCAGGCGCCGAATTCGAAGGCTTGAAAGTCTTGGAGGAAGGTACGCCAGCAGTTCTGGCTCGGATCGACCAAAACATTGTTCATGTTGAAAAGTTGACGCACAGTTATCCATACGATTGGAGGACAATGAAGCCCGTGATCGTGCGCGCAAGTCACCAATGGTTCATCAACACCGATTCTATCAAAGATCAGGCCGTCGTAAGGATCTTATTATTATTACTGTCATCAATGTGCTGTTTTTTTTTTGTTTACTCATGGCACCCGATAAATTCGTTGTTCTAGGAAAGCTTGAAGGATGTAAATATATTCCCGGAAACAAAGAGAACAGCGTGGAGTAATGCCTTGTTGACTCAATTGAAGCAAAGACCGTACTGGTGCATTTCTCGTCAAAGAGCCTGGGGCACGCCGATACCAGTATTATATTACAAAGATACGGGCGAAGTTTTCATAACTCGGTAATTGTCGGCTTAGTTCCATGTACTTAACTGTTGATAAATAAACGGGATTATTGTTACTTGATCGTTTATTCAAGCGAGTGGGTAGACAAGTTGTGCCAGTTGATCGACAAACATGGGGATGATTGTTGGTGGGAATTGCCTGTGGAGAAACTTCTCGGTCGAAAGTTGCGGGCAGCGTACAGTGTGACTGGTGCCGAATTGGAAAAGGGAAAGGTATGATTGCACTGTCGATGAGTTGTTACCAAATCTTCTACGGTGAAGTGAAATTTTGCTCTTGCACTAGGATATCTTGGACATATGGTTCGACAGTGGTATTTCGTGGTCGTATGTCTTGCCAGATAAGAAAGCCAACCTCTACATGGAAGGAATGGACCAGTTCTCAGGATGGTTCCAGTCGTCCCTGCTTACTTCTGTAGCTTTACAGGGCTGTGCACCTTACAAGTAAGAAAAATTGCTTTTCATACCGATTGTACAATATTGAACGGCACACGTGTTGTAAGCGACAATTGTTGTAGAGATTTGTTTGTACATGGATTTGCTGTGGACGAAAACAACAATAAAATGTCGAAATCAATTGGAAACGTTGTTAATCCAGATGACATTACCAAGGGAGGAAAAAACTTGAACAAAAATCCAGTACATGGAGTTGATGTTCTGAGGCAAGTACTGTCTGAATAGGATCGTTTTACGCCCTTGATGCAAGTTATAAGTTGAAATTTTAATTACAGGTGGTGGGTGGCTAGCCACGGAACTCAGCACACCCTAGTCCCAGTGAAAAAAACATTGCTGGAGGGAAGCGTAGAATCAGTTAACAAATTTCGTAATGTATTCAAGTTTCTCTTGGGAACTCTAAATAATTACGACGACAACAGAAAAATAACAGTTGAACCTCAATACAAATACTTGGATAAGTACATGCTTCATCAACTTTATCATTATCACAATCAAGTATGTTGCTAGTTAACTGTATTTGCGATATTGTAGATTGTATGGTGTATATGTAATGAAAAGTAAAATTGTAGATCCAGGAGTTGTATGAGAAGTATCAGTACCATAACGTTAGCAAGTTGTTTTTGAATTTCATGACAAACGATGTATCGGCCATCTACTGCCATTTGATTAAGGATCGGATTTATTGTGAAAAAGTTGACTCTCCCTTCAGATTGGGATCATTGGACGTCGTTGGCGAAATTTTGGCTATTACTGTCAGATCCGTAGCACCGATTCTACCTCACCTGGCTGAAGAAGTATGGCTCCATCATCCGGAAAATCTTGGTAATTGAGCTATTTGGTCAAACTTGTCTAGTATCGGGATGAAAATTAAAAAAAAATTTTTTTCAGCATCAGTCCCACTATTTCACACGAAGCATAGGTCATTAGACAGTTGGGATCAGCCAGAGGTTAAGACGATCGTTGAGAAAGCGATGGACGTCAAGAGCGAAATAAACAAACTAACGGCAAAAAATACGTGGCTGTCGAAAGCTACAGTGAGAGCAAACTCGGGAGATTTTGAACTTTTATCTGTGAGTATCGTCGCTTGGTATTTTTCCACCTACGCATTTATGGATCCTCTAATCATACATTTTTCTAAAGGTTCTTCAAAAGAGCGGTATATCTTCAACATCTGAAATTTGTGACATATGTCAAGTGTCCTCTGTTACCCTTATAAAAGACGACAGGTGTGAGAACTTGAGTGTGTCCTTGGAAAACGTAGACCAGGAGCTGTGCAAAAGATGTCGACGACACGTAGAACCTGGGCCTTCGGAAATTTGCGATCGTTGCACGGAAGTTTTAAATGCAACGTAACAATCGACAGCTCAGTGTACAGTGTCATGTAAAATAAATGTTTCTCAATCTGTGTTACTTAAGTTGTTTTCGAAAAGATTTTTTGAAATGCTCTTATTGTCATCATGTATTCCTCGAGTTAATATGATTCGCATTTATCGATTAAATGCTTCGCAAAACAATACAAGCATAATATACTTTGATCGTTTTATCTTAATACGTTGAAACGTATTGTACATGTCATGTAAATATTGTAATAAAACAATTTTTATTGAGTTAAAACAATAAACATATCTTTACTGAATCACATCCAATTGATCGATAAGAATCTCCTCCAAATAATAGTATGTTATGTGTGCACCGACAAATCTGCCGTTATCGGTGTCAAAAAAAAAAAAGGTAGAATTTGTAGGTAAGCAAACCTCTGAAAATACGTGCGTTTTTTATCCCTGACATACCTCAGAACAAAAAAAAATACTTTGATCAATCAATCCAGGTCTCGTAACATACATTTTTAAGAATTTTTCATTATTTGATACTCAATTTGAATTAAAATCCCGATTTTTTTGACTTTTTTAAACATAACTCTATCCCAAAAGTCAGAGAGTGTTACTTGAAAAAGTAAAATAAAGCGATTCAAAAAAACCTTAACTTTTATACTTGAAAAGTGTTAAATAGTGCCCAACAGCAATAGTTATTAACACTCAAAGCTCGAAAGATGAAAAGTAATATTACAAATTTTATTGAATTTTTCAATGTTTAAACTTATTCTAGCTCTCTCTGACTTTTGACACTGAATGTTGATATTTTAATTTCTCAACGGTTCAAGAAGGAAATTAAAGCTTATCTCAAAAGTTTCATTTTTCTTTTTTTTTTAACTTCGGCACAACCTTCTGGGGGATAGTTTTAATAAAAAACGTGAGGACATTTTACACAATATTTTCTGATTTTTTTACTGTTTCATTCTTAACTAAGATGCCGAAGGAAGTCGTACGGAGTTTGAAAAAAAAAAAAAATAAATAACGCTTTTGACATAGGCTTTGATATTCTTTTTGAGTTTTTAAAAAATTTGATGACCGACTACATACTCATCTCTGCTACAGCTTTGAACAAGTAGTATGAAGTTGAGAAGAAAATATCGAGAAAGTATGCAATTTGCCATGAATTTCAGTCATTCTAACATTTTTTACTAGAATAACTCATCGCTTAAGTTAGTCATAGATTTTTTAAAAACTCAAGAAGGATATTAAAGTTTATATATTTTGACCTCATTGGGATTGGGTCTTGACTTGCCTTGCCATATAATTAATTATTCGATTTGAGCTTTGAGCCGCTTTGAGCGCAATTCCAAAATCACGCCCCCACTCACTGGGCACTTTGAGGTCTTTGAGAACGATTACACGATTAGTCGTCATTAGAAAAGGACAGTGCTATGAATTGATTTCTATATGCTTGTAGAGAAGCGACATTTAAGGGTTGGCCACCTGGTGAATGGAGCCGGAAGATGGATTTCATAATAATTACCTTTTCTTATCAGTTATTAGTGATAACTTATCACACTTATCACGACCCATCGTTCTGAAAGTCTCCAGTGGGGGCGCGATTTCGGAATCGCGCTCAACTGTAACTATGATAATTAACTTTCAAAGCACGCGCTCGGCGCTGAGCAGCACCATGCAGTGCTGCCATCTCCTGGTGTTCAGACTATCAGAGCAAACACAAAGTTCTTAAAGACATCTTTTACGATGTCTTTTACAAGATTTCTTTCAGAAACTTCGTAAAGTCATTTGAAAGATTTCTTATAGCCACTTTCTTCAGTCATCTTTTAAAAAGACATCTTCTAAGATGTCTTTAATAAGATTTCTTTAAGAAACTCTGTAAAGTCATCTAAAAGATTTCTTATAGTAATTTCCTTAAGTCATCGTTTAAAAATACTTTTTTAAAGATGTCTTTTACAAGATTTCTTTAAGAAATTTCGTAAAGTCATCTGAAAGATTGCTTATGGAAACTTCTTAACGTCATCGTTTAGCAAGACATTTTTTTAAATGTCTTATACAAGAATTCTATAAGAAATTTCGTAATGTCATCTAAAAGATTTCTGATGGCAACCCACTAAAATCATCGTTTATAAAGAAATCTTGCAAATTTCTTGAACAAGAAATTTGAATCCACATATATATATATATAACGTAATACATGTATGCATACAAAAGAGATGTCATAAAATAGTATCTGCAGTATATTTGTTGTCAATCCATTTTAACATCAATCCGTATCTGTACCCAGTGGAGAAATATCTTCTAACATCAACCAACGTAAGAGTATTAATCTATATATCAATTTGTAACACTTTTTGTTTTTATTAAGCTACCATGTGTCCAAAGTACATTAATCTAAGTTCGATAGGTTATGTTCAGCATGATTATCTATGAACGGATTTTTTTGGTGAGTCTGTTTTGTAAGTGAAAAAGCTATGAAATTTTGTTTTTTCAATTTTATTTTAATATCTGTTATAATTAACATCAATGTATGTTTAGGTCATGACATGCCAGAAGAAGTGACAAATATAATGAAAAAAACGATTACTGATCCACTATAGTAAGCCAATAGACTTGGAAAATACATAAACAAAACAAATTGTTCATCGACTTTTTTAACTTCCCAAAAATAATTAACGGTAAGCAATTTAAATTTCAGACATTCTAATAAAATTACTAGTTCCTTTAATAAATTGTTAATATATATATTTTTTAGAAATGATCAGAAATAACAAACAATATCATGGAGAAGAAAGTTTTGGAGCGAATTGAAATTTGGATACACATGTAGTGACAGAAAAATTTGATCTCGTAAATAATTTTGTCCTTAAAGAGTAACGATAGTATTTTTTATAGCTAAGTATTGAATTATTATACCGTAGATTTTTTTTTGTAATTTGGAAATTGGAAATTCAAATGTATACTTGTTGTCAGTATTTCAAGTACAGTTTGTGTAACATAAAGTATAATATTTTTTGAAAAATAAAATTTAGTGTTGAATTCGTAAATCAATCAATTGAACAAGTGGAAAAGACGGAGATCTAATTAAATTCAAGCTTATTAAATCTTATAACTTTATTATGTTGTCAGTATTTCAAGTACAGTTTGTGAAATGTAAAGTATTAAAGTTATAAAAGATAATATGCTTCATTTTAATTCAGCCTTGGTCTTTTATTGCTCCATTTACTATTTGCATACGCCTCTCGAAAGATATCTGGAAGCCTTCTTTTAGAATTTTCTGAAAGATATCGTAAAGACATCTAGATTTAAAGATGGACATTAGAAATCTACAAGATGTCTTCAGGTTTTCTTTTGGAAATTCTTGAAGAAATCTTTCATTTCAGCAAGACGTCTTGTAGACATCTTAAAGATTTCTTTGTGTTTGCTGGATACTATCTACGTATGTATGATCCGTCCTGCTACCTAAGAGTGGCGTTCTAACCAGTTGAGGGTTGAGGCAGATTACGCTCAGCAGTCGAGCAAGATACACGCGCCGACGCGCGCCTAACCAGCAGGACTAGCTGCATGTAAAATGGTAATCGAATAAACGTTGAACTTTTTCGTACTCGCACGAGTTTTCAATTCCTGCGACCTCCTCACCTCCGGCTACCCTCAAGCTCAGGATTAGCTACCCGGCAATATGCTAAATTGGTGACCTCGACGTGATCTGTGATGGTGGCGCCGTAGAGGAAAAACGTGTAACCTAGTGCGCACGTGGTGTGAGGCTTAAATGTAGCCTACGGTAATATCACCGCAAGAGCACGTGAATATTAGCAATACTCCGTCGTCCCCACGGGCGACGCCACTTATTCATTCACGCGTGCAAAAATCTGGACACTCCTTCGAGGGCGCTGAAACCTCAAGGGTGCCGAATATTACATCGCAAGTGGTGGTCGTTTTTTCCCGCGAAATTGTCTCTTCGCTCGGCTCAACACCGCCATATTTTTTTTTTCGAGAATCTTTATAGTGCGCAACAAGCAACAACACGCGCGACTTTTCTCTCCATCTCTCTCTAGCGTGCCTCGTTCAGTGCGCCCCGGCTCCACAACAGCATACAGAGCAAATGCTTAATTAGAATCTTACAGCAATCTTTGCATTCAATTGACTTCTCTGCATCATATAATAGAGCAAGGCTCGAGACTACAGCCCTCTATCTCTCTCTCAAGTCTCTTTTTTAACGTGCGCCTACCCGGTAACCACAAAACGAGCGTTTTTTTTGTCAGTGCCTGTGAATTTTCAACTCGTCACATCTGACGATGACAGGTGCAAGCAGACAAGCTGGAGACGGGCCTTCGACGTCCGGTGATGGTAAACGAAAGGAAAGGCCTCCGGAGTATGATCCGGTGCTCACGGATGACGACACAGATTTCGAGGACGCTACAACACACCGATCCCGAAAGAGATCACCCCTGCGTTTAGCACCGTTCTGGAAGCGGAACCCGAAGGTATGTAAGAGCTTGTCGTTGCAGCGCTGGACGACGCGACAGTCGACGAAATCTCCGACGTTCTGCTCAGCTCTCCCGAGCACAAAAAGTACGACCACTTCAAGGCCGAATTACTGAAACGCTTGACCGACACCGAGGACCAGAACCTGCATCAGCTCTCTTCACGCAGCTCTAACTAGGTGACACAAAACCGCCATCACAGTTACTCCGTTATATGAAGACACTCGGAGGAAAAGTTATCAGTGACGAAGCCATCAGGGTCAGGTGGCTCGACCTGTTGCCAGCTGCAGTCACGCGGCACCTGAAGGTGATGAAATCCGCCCCACTTGGGCGAGCTGGCCTTCCTGGCGGACGAACTCATCCAGGACTACCCAACTTTGACAGCGGTTCAACGTTAGACCCTACTGGCCTTAGCCACCGCGTAGCACCAGCTGCCACGAACACAACTTCAGGCTTCATCTGCGAGTGCCGCGAGCCAGCAGCTGTTCACGCCAGTAGCTGCCACTGCCGCCCAGTACCAGGTGTCACCAACGATCGCAGCGGTCGAAGCCCCTACGGTGGAGTCTTTGGGTGCGGAGTTGTTAGCTATGTGTCTCTCCATGGTGCACCTTATTTCCTTGACCAAAAACCAGTTGACACAGCAGCATCGCTCGAGGTCAAGAAGCAGGTCACTCAGTCGTGCAAACAACCAGACTGGCTCTCAAGGTGGTGCCAGCAACCTGGATTTGTGCTGGTATCATAACACGTTCGGTGCTGAGGATAGTAGGTGTAAACAGCTCTGCTCCTACCCTGCCTCGACCCAGGGAAATCAGTAAAGTCACCCCCTTCAGACGATGGAGGACGGCTTGACATTACCCGTTTGACCGCTTGAAAACCGTCTACACGTCATTGACAACACGATGCAACTCAGGTTCCTGGTCGACACTGGCTCAGTTGTCTCCCTGCTGCCCAGGACACGTCAAACATAACCTGCAACGTCGGCCTCTTACCCTGGTGGCAGCCAACACATCGGCCATCGCCACTTACGGCACGTACGACCTGTAGCTCAACCTGCAGCTGCGCCGGTCATTCAATTGGGCCTTCATAGCTGCTAACGTCGAGACTCCTATCCTGGGTGCGGACTTCCTGGCTCACTTCAACCTTATGGTGGACCTGCGCAACAAGCAACTGGTCGACGCGGCCACACGTCTCACTTCCAAGGGATTCACGGCTCTGACATCGTCCCACAGCGTCTCCGTCGTCAGCACGTCAAACATCCCCGCAGGAGCTCTTGGTCGTCGTTACCAGCAGCTGCTGAGCGAGTTCGAGGACATCACCCGCGCAGATGGCTCGGCAGCGGAGCTGCCGAATCTGTCGGTGATCCACCAGATCCATACGACTGGTCCACCGGTCTCCGATTGACCTCGACAACTCGTCGGCCCACGCCTTGAAGCCGCCAAGGAGTTTCAACGCTTCCTCGATCTCCGCATCATCCGTTCTTCATTCATTCCAAACCCTCCCAATGAGTCTTAGACTCGACAGTTGTTTCCGTGTTCGCTCCTTCATGTGGCGAAAAAAGTGTTTGGTTAGTATATACGGATGAAATTGTGAGTTGCCGTCAGAGATATGTGCTCTGGCTCGCCTATGACGTATAATCTAGTGTGCAGCTCGGTTTGAATGATTTGCTACATTGAAAATAAGTGTAGTAGTCCACCGACCGTCACTCAAATAGATAAGTAAGGTAAGTTGAACGTTGATGGCTTGCTTGAGTATCATATTTTTTGTTTTTATTTTAACAATTTCATTTAAAGCCAATGTATTGCTTTATTTCCAAACACTCTCTTTTTTTATTTATCTCGTCTTATAAATGATGAAAATTCACTCAATAACAATTACTAAAATTATTTGCTTAAAAATTTAACGTATTCATAAAAAAATTTGTATACACAACTTCTTCACTATTTTACTATTTATGATTTATTCTTCTCGAATACTCCATACTTAGAAAGTCCAGAATATGTTTGCTTAGTGAGAATAATTTTGATAATATAGCCACGAAAAAAAAAAAAAACATATACGTATATATTGTTTTCCAATGAAATTTTCCATTACTTTTATCGTGGCTCCCCGCAACCTTATCAGTGTCATGAAAAAACCTCTCGCTACTTTCCGCTACATATTTAGAATTCTTGCAGCAGCTCTAGCACCCTTCAAAAAATTAAAAAAATTTTTATGGATTCGTCCTTTATTCGTATCCTAGCGTTTTTTTTCTTAAGCTGATTAAATTACTTGTTTTGATTTGTCCACAGGAAAACGATAAAGTACAATGGCTATTGTGCTACTCAGTAACAAAATTTTCATTTTTTTCTCTCAGCTGTTAAATAATAATTGAGTACTATGATAAAAATTGAGAAGGAAAGATAGTGTAATCCTGTAATTTACCTAGAGTTTCAAGAAACATCGTACGGCAGACCGAAATAACTCCGTTTGAAGATGGCAAAGCAAAACTGTATACAGTTCCCTTCCGACTGTCGTTCATCAACTGTGCCACTTCAAGTGCTTTATCATCATTTTGTTTGGGTTGCTATAAAGTCACCCAGTTATTCAAGCATTTCCACTGCTTTGACTTATGAGCTAACGCCCAATACAAATTAAAAGCGTTCTGTCAATCAATCACCAAAATTTTTTTGAGACACTGATATCAAAACTTTTCAGAATATCTGGCTTTCATTGCTCTCGCTTTCATAGGATTTTTCCTTCCAACTTCTTCGCTTCTTTCTAAGCGGTTCTTCGAACTTCGAAGGGTTTATCACGACAGGTACTTACACTCACAGTCGTTGTCGTCCATGTGTACCTGTTGAAACACAACAAATAATATATAAACTACAACGTAAAACAAAAGAGACAAAATTTTGATGTATGTAACACAAGCTGCTTTATCTGAATTTTGTAGATGTTGTTGATCATCTTCTTGCACAGTAGAAAATGATCGTAAATTTTGTTTGTCTGTAAAATTTTTATCTGGAGGGTAATTTCTTTTAATTAGACTGAAATAGGCGTAAAATCTATAGGTACCAACGATGAATTTTTGAGTGCGACGTAGCTAATCACTCTTAAACATCGACTGAATTAAAATTGCAAGGGCTTAAGGAGGTTTATCCGGTCAAAGAAATAACAGGTACATACTATTGAAAAAATACGTATACGTAGACAAATATGCAATTACCATCTGTGCGAAGTTTGGGAATGATTCACCACCTATTATTAGAGAAGTAAATTAAATGAAATTGGCATTTCTCAACAGAGTCTTCTTTTTTTAAAAAAATAATCCTCTTTTTTTGAACTCTCATATGTCGTAGATTTGACGTACGGTTGTGTATCAGATCTATCCTTTGTAGTCACGTACTTACTGTTATGCTTTCCAGGAGACAAGCCCAGTTTTTTCTCTTAATTAATGAGGAAAGTCTCTCCATCATTAATTCTGTTGATAGCGCAAGCTATACGATAGTCTCCAGATGCTGAAATTCCGTACATGCGAGACTTTGGAGCTTTACTAGCTATAACTGTGTTCAAACTTTCGATTGCATTACTCGATGCTTCTGCAACAAACCTTCCACATTTACTAGCCAGCACTTTGAATAAGCTTTGTAAAGCTTTAAACAGTCTTTGGCCGGTAAAACCATTATCTATTACTGAATGTCTGTAACTAGCGGCATCTTTTACATATTTACACCAGTTGTCACAGTTATCATGGTTATTGAAGCAATGGAAGGGGAAGTTTGTAATCGATTTTTTCATTTCTACCTCGTTTCCAAGATTTTGTTAAATACTATAGCTAAAACATCTTTGTAAATATTTAATAGAATCTGAAGTTAATTCTTTTTAACTTTTCTTTAATTTATACAATTCATTCGTCACGCCTTTGTTGTGTGATTCTTATCCTCGTGTTTAATGATTTCATGATAAGAGACTGCTCGCATCGCTAAAATGGAGCAGCTGTCATTATCGCTGATTACTATTCCAAGCTCAACATTGCACGATTTAAAAATTGAGTTATCGGCTGCTAATGCAGCTGTAGCATCGGGCTCCATACCTTTAGCAGTCCCCTCAGAATTTTTCCGAAAGCCATGATCACCGGTATCATGACCACGATCACACAGTCGGCATTTTCTATTTCTTATAACATAGGCTAGAACTTTTTTTTATTAAAGTAACCACTTAATTCAGCACAGCCTGTCAGACTGTCATAGCTTCGTCCAGTTCCTCTAGCTGTCCACTCCAAGTCAAAAGATGCAGCAACACGTACAGTGCTTTCTTCTGCAATTTTATCAGCTTCATTTTTCATATCTAGGAATGGAAATCCCTCTCTCAGGTTTGGAGGCCTACACAATTACAAGAAAAAGTATATGCTTGCAAACTATTTTTTATACTTTTTATTGGAGATTACAACCATGCATGTGTTACAAAATGAAGTACAATTTTTAATTGCACACTGTGACAATTTTTTTTGGTCTTTTCACCTTACACTATACTTATTTTTAACAATGTATTCTGTACCCAGTGGAGAAATATCTTCTAACATCAACCAACGTAAGAGTATTAAACTATATATCAATTTGTAACACTTTTTGTTTTTATTAAGCTACCATGTGTCCAAAGTACATTAATCTAAGTTCGATAGGTTATGTTCAGCATGATTATCTATGAACGGATTTTTTTGGTGAGTCTGTTTTGTAAGTGAACAAGCTATGAAATTTTGTTTTTTCAATTTTATTTTAATATCTGTTATAATTAACATCAATGTATGTTTAGGTCATGACATGCCAGAAGAAGTGACAAATATAATGAAAAAAACTATTACTGATCCACTACAGTAAGCCAATAGACTTGGAAAATACATAANAAAAAAAAAAAATAAAAAACTAAACTTGTATGATTAACTGGTATTAGCTAACGAAAAACAATCTTAAATTACAGTTATTAACTCAACATAAGCAATTGGACGTTGCTTTCTTGCTGTATACCATATTGAAGGATCCATTACTTACAACTATAACTTTAAATTTTCAGCTTCGTCAACGGAAAAACATTTCTCCAACATCGTAGCTTTTACACAGCTAGATATTGAGAGCCACTTCTTCCATTGCCAAGCCTACTTCTTTTTCGTGCACTTTATAAACCTTGGGGTACATGGGTGGAACATCGGGAGAAGATAAAATTTTATTCAAACGAGCGTTACCTGAACCAGAGTTGAGAACACCTAGAATAATAAGAAATCCACGAAGTTTGTTACTAATATGTCGACACGTTTGATAATTACACTACAAACTCATAAGACTGCTCGTTATTACCCATAGTCGCTCTCGTGTTAACGTCAAGATAAACCGACTGTTTCTTTTTTGACGTAGGATTTCAAACTGAATGACTTTTAACGGTCGCGACTTTAAAATACACAAAACTTATTTGAAATTTTATTGTATATATGGATGCCAAACCCTTATGTTGTTCATCTTCAGCATTAGGCAATGACAATATTGCCCCGCATCCTTGGCATATTAGTTGAGTAGCTAAAGTTTTTAGATGGACACTAATTGAACAGTGCGACGCCCTTCCGTGATTGCATTATTTTGCTCCTCTTTCTCTTCGTGCACCATTAGGTTAGCTTTTCGACGACAGCCATACATATGCTCCAACTTTCCTCAAACGAAAGAATAACAGTATTTCGTCAAATTTTCAGATGTTTTAATCCCACATGCATAAACAGTATCAATATTATAAAATTGCAGTTACACAAATGTAAAAAAATGAACTATGTGGTGCCAAAAACGGTTGTAAAATGTTTGAATGTAACAGTATATTTATAAAGCCTCGTTAGTTTTCGATCCAGAGCACACTCTCAGAAGCAAATGTCAAAAAGAAAGATAAATACGCGACAATGAGACATGATCATTGTGATTTATATTATTTAAACGTTTATTACGTAAGAGTAAAAGAAAGTGCTGCGTTGTTTAGTGTAACAGTAGCGCAAAGACAGGTGAAGTAAAATGACATAAATTTTGATGATTATGCAACTGTATATAAAAGTAATTTTCATGTAAATTGCAACTAAGACAATTTTCGAAATAATCTAAATAAAACGTTCATGCACGTTAATTTTGTAAGGAGCTAAAGTTAACCGAGGTCTGCCTAAATTACGACGGCACTTGTCAAATTGCTAACTCCATCACTTTGAATGCTGTAACATCGCACACATGACTACTTTCAACCAACTGTTTACCTTTTTTTCAAGCTTTTTTTAAGGTTTCAGAGTTAAAACAAATCGAGTGTGTGATATTCCTAAAGCCTGTTTTTGTAATCCGATCTATTATCAGATGAATGAATATACTAATTTTTTGCTAATTAATTAATTATTACTAAAAGTGTGAATCGGTGTGTGCTGTTAACGTATAATCTAGGTACCCGCAGTTGCATGATTTTCACACGAAGAGTAGCGCTGCATAAAAAAGTGATTCATCAACAACACTTCGCAAAGAATATCAACAAGCAAAGCAGGTTGAAATTCCGACAGTTCTTTGAATTTTGGACTACCAATCACATACTTTCGATGAGCATTGAAAAACTAGAGCATTTTATTTTCCAAATGATTATAATTATGTGAAGTTGCAAACAACAAAATATCCAAAACATTATTCAGTTTTAATGTGGTACTCAGATAACGTTCACACTTTACTTTCAGCCCTTGTGTGCAATACTTGTTGGCGCAAATTAGTAAGTCGTGTGCAACTTTATCAATGTTTTCCACAAATGATTATAATTATGTGAAGTTGCAAACAACAAAATATCCAAAACATTATTCAGTTTTAATGTGGTACTCAGATAACGTTCACACTTTACTTTCAGCCCTTGTGTGCAATACTTGTTGGCGCAAATTAGTAAGTCGTGTGCAACTTTATCAATGTTTTCCACGTTGTCAGTGTACATTTAGTGCAAGCTTTCTTTCACTACATCTGCACTTAAATCATCGATCACTAAAACGTTTTCTCCTTTATTGCTCATGTCATTTTTAAACATTGCCAAAAATACTGTACTTTTGGACGCTGACATCAATTTGTGAGGTTCCGACATTCTCTTAAGTGCGGGTAACTATGGTATCATCGGTAAATTTTCCATTGTTTAACAGCAATGAAAGGTTACTATCCGTTTTAAATTAAACTTGATTGTTCTTCGTTGAAACTCCAGTTGAGCCATCAGATACGAAAATAATCATAGCATATACCTGATTTCCTATTGACCTTTTTTAGTACACTTGGTCATTTAAACACTTTAAACAAAATAATTATTCTAAAGTTACCAGGAAACCTTCACGTAGCAGGTGATTGTAATATGTTTTTGCTGACATAATATACAACACAAATTTATTAATTTATTGTTAAATACTTTTTGGATGTGCAATTTGCGTTTATAGTATCTTTCTACTACAATAACTCACGACAACTGCTCTAAAATATTTAAAACACTGCTTTGTAATTTATAATTTTCTCAAAAGATGGAAATCATAAAGTCAAAGGAATAGGTGCGAATACAGACACTACCCTTAATTACAATGACGTTGTTCATTTATATAAATCCAGTGTCCTTGTAACAAAGAGAAAACAATCGGAAGAGTTACAGTTAGACTTGTCTAATGCAAAACCATAAAACCGCAGAAAACTGAAGTTAAAAAGAAAGACAAACCATAATTCTAACAAGCTCAAATAATTTTTTTTTAGCGCTCTATATGCATGCGCGTTGACTTTTATGTAAAAAACATTTTTTATTTAAATCAAGAAAATTTTGAAATTATTCATCATTCACATAATTAATTCACTTATAAAAGTTAAATAAAATATGTCAAAATTCGATCGTTTTTAAATATAATCATTATTAATGTATGTCCCGATGCCTGTANTCAAAGTAAGTGTTTATAATACTTTCAATGTCATGCAGTAAATAAATTTGTAAATTTTTATAAAAATGTTAAAATACATATTATATAAGCTCATTTGTTCTTATCTATTTTATTTTTCCTTTAAATTTTTTTTATTTGAATTTAGTTATTTACCAAGGAATATGGGAGAGTATAAGAAAGGTAAGTTAATTCTTTTTTAAAAAATACAAAGACACAAAGTTCAATAGAAAAATAGTTCGATAGAAAAATTACAAAAAATAGTGTTCATCTGTTACAAGCAAATACTAATAAGATTAAAATTTGGACTCCCTTATGAGTAATGTTTACACGTCGTATAAAATGTTTACATCTTAAAAGTTAATTGGTCAAGAAATTCTCAGTTGTTCACTGTGTGCCTGTTAACATACTATTCGTTGCATTGACAAATCGTTAAGTTGAAAGTAAAAGCCACCATTTTTTTTACTTTTTAACTATACTTTTGTTTTTCTGAGTTTAATTTTAAATTCTTTATTACATAGTATAATATCTTATATTTTACTGACTTAGATCATATTTTACATAATATATTAAAAAAGGTATTTTCTTGTAAGGTGCTTTGTTTCGAAAATTAAAAATTTTTAATTCTTACAAAATTAAATTATAATATCAATGAGCTTAGCTTACATCAACCTTAACAATATACTTTTTATTGTTTGGTGGATGTTACTTAAAGGAGTAACGTTGCAGAAAAATAAGTAACAACGGACACTCTTTGTCACTGTCAATTATATGTGGCAAGAGGCAAAGTGGAGTAGCTGAAAAGAAACCAAAATGTTTGCCAAATAGTTAATATTTCAAATTCCATTAATACTATTTTTTATGGGTATTCTGGTTATTTATTTACATAAAAAATTAATTTATGACCGAAGCAGATGTATCCTGTTAAGTATCTAATAACTATGTTAAGTCTAGCATATAAATATTTTCTGGAGCTGTTGTTTGGCATAACGTTTTAGCCTTGTCAAATAACTTAAAATCTGTGAAACCATTCGTTACAACATACAAAATTAAGAGTAAATTTTATATGAAATTATCTTACGGTACCTACTGATTTACGGGTATTTTTCCAGTAGACTTTCCAACTATAAGTATCTCGATTGAGTGCAGGATAAAAAAAATAGCACTTGATATTATTGGAAAGAAAATCGACAACTGTATAAATGTGTTACTTCACTCATATTGTGAAGTATTTAAATTTTTATTTTTATCCCTGTATTAATATGATAAAAACTATGAGATCTTAAAGTATTTTAGTTGACTATTCATAAATAAAATAGATTAGATTATGAAATGGCATCATTTATTATTTCCTTTTTGTACATTATCTTTTATTGACTGTAACCATAAATTGACGTTTCTAATGTTGATCACAGTCTATTTATCGACAGCTGGAACATATAAATACAAGACATTGTCCGAGTCGAGCCACGCCTCAACCTTATCCGAATCATATTCATCCGTGATGTTATACGTTACGGTAATTTCTCGGGTAGCGTTTTCGTTCTTACCTTCTTCAACTTTCTTGGAACCCGTAACTAAAATAGATTTACCACTGACCTGAAAATTAAAAATATTTTTCAAACCAACATGTTTGTTTCTCATAAAATAATTATCATGCGTGCAAATAAAATAGCATTATGAGACATCCAACAGGTTAAAATTTTTATTTATACCTATTGGTTCATCAAAATTCCTGAGAAAGTAGAGCATAAGACTAGTCGGCATATAATTTTCTAATTGTAGTCAAACATTTAACATAAAAAAGATTTAATACTTAAAAAGGAAAACCAGACAAAGACTTAGACAAAGAACTTCCGTGCTTACGTTAACGTTGAGTGTATTCGCGACAAATATTGTAGAATCTATTTTCATTAGACGTATGCCCTACAAATACGCCACTTTATCAAATTTTCGAGAAATGTAAAAAAATCGAGATATTCGTCTTTAATTGATCGTTTCCTCACCTTATCATTATCGGCGGCTGAAATGCGAGGATCATCCTTAGATATCGGCTCAATCTCCATCTGCCTCGCATCTTGGAAAGTGTTGCTGGGAGACATAATATGATGACCCGCTAACGTTCCTGCATTTGGGTTGTCAGGATCTACTGGTATAGTTAGACTTGGATCTGTTTCATATGGACTCTCATAAGACATTTTTATAAAAATACTATTGTGACGTGAATTTCTTATTTAAAAAAAAAAGGCACGAATTGTGGTCAAAGTAACTTTATTGGAACCTCTTGAGACAAGTAGGGCGTGTCTCTAACGTCTCTAGCTAATATCTCCTACTTACCAAAGATCGGTAGGACTCGACTAACTTCGCTTTTCTTCTCTATTTTTCTAGCTTCTCTTTTCTATTCCCCCACCTTTGAAAATTTAGGCCGAAAAAGCGCACAGGTATTGGAATAAGAGTTGAGGTACATATGAGACAAATAAACAATACCTGCCGCCAATCTCACAAAAGTCGAGCAACTTCACTACTTGTGGAGATACACAGTATTTTTACGATATTGTCTTATCATAACGAGTTATGTCGGTGAAAAATTAAATTGACATTGGTGACATAGTTGGAACTTATCTACGATCGTTGAAAATCGACTTTTAAGCGAATGAATCCCCCTACAAAGGAAAATACTTGCCGATAGTAATTTTTCTGAACATTTATTTATGACCATTCGTTCTTGGTACTAGAGTGGCATCAATTTTGGCTGTAACTCTTAGTATATTTACACGGAGAGGGATAAGATCCAATTTAATCAGTGGCACCTACCGTCTTTTACTTACACTCATTCACCGCTGCCTACCACTGGTTTTTCCGGCACCAGCAAAGAGAAATTTCTAACATTGGTATACTTCTACTGGTACTGAAAAAACTCGTGTTTATATGTATATATATCGAACGTAACACGTTTGAGGCCTTAACGTCTTTGGCAGCGGTTTCAGGGACCAGCGATTTTGGTTTGATTTTTTCCGTAATAGCAACTCAATTTTTATAAATGTAGTTATAAGAAATGAAATTAAAAACCTAGTAAAATAAATTATTTATTNTTATTCGATGTGTGCAAAATTATTACATGAGTAATAACTTACGACTAAACAGTGCATAATTTCATGACTTTAGCAGATTCAATGCTTTGTAGATGGCAAATGTTAATTATAAGTTTACAAATTTATTAAAAAAGTAGGTGTAAAAGTCCAAATAATTTAATAAGTTTTAAGTATAGTAATCGTCAGTAACATACAATATAAATTATTTATTTCAGATTGAATGATAAAACATTTTTTATCAAAGTCAAGAATTACAATAAATTTATTAAAAAAGTAGGAGAAAGAAGTCAAGAAGTACGAGCAGAACAGAAATCATATATTGCATACATGTGTTTATTTGTTAGCCCGTGATTTGTGGCGTTATAATGGTAATGGGTAGGTGATGGATCGTCGTGGTCGATACTTTTTCGGATATACATATCTGATAATAGAGGGACACCGAAAATCGTAAAAACAATTAGGAAAGGGTCTTTTTTAAACAATAAATTAGGAGTTAAATTAAAAGCATGATAAAAAATAATGATAAAATATTTTGTTAACTGTCATATTATAAGCGAATAAAATAAAATAAAAATAAATTTAATAAAAACTTCATAATTTTTCTGTTTTTATTATTAAAAAATGGTTATGAATAGTACCAACAAACTAGTATTATTTTGATTATATAAGTCAGTAAAAATGAGATCAATTGTTACTTCGTTGGAAATTACTTCTTATCACAATAAGATTAACAATTTTTAGAGATTAAGTCAACTTGCTGTCAGACCTTTCACTAGTAAATTCTGACTGCCCCAGTTTTTATCGTGGTCATGCAAAGAGAATACTTTTTTGGCATCGATTGTGACTCTTTTTTTTCGATTGGTGCGTCTCTTAAGCATAACGAAGCTCCTACAAAGAAAAAAAAGATTATGTTCAACTATGTGTTTATTCTTGTCAGTGGAAAAAAATTGGGATCCAATAAAAAAAAGCATGGGGTAAAAGTCAATGCAATTTGTATGTAATATTAGTCATTTCACTTAAATACGAGTTAAGTATACTTATCCTCTAAAAGAAATCCTTATTTTTCTTGGAGTCTATCTTGATAGTCCAATCAGTCACGAATGTAAGATTCTTTGCTATATCGAATAAATGTGTCTTTAGTTCTTATAGTGTGCAAAAATGCAGCGGCTCGATAGAGCCTGCTGGATCTGGGGGCGGGCTGGACTCGGGAGAATAACTTGCAACAACATCACTTTATTTCGACATACAAGAATAGGTTTATTTCATTACAAGAGGATCTTTTTTAAGCTAATTTACTTACACAGTACAAAGGATAGACGAGGAGATTCGTGATCACAAGAAAAAAAAAACAGATTAGGCAAGAACAACGGAAAAACTCCTTCTTGTCGACGACACTCTGCTCACTGCCCAACTCTTCTTCTTCCTTCTTTATTAGCTTCTTTTGTTCGTCTGCCAGCTCTTCTTCCGGCGCTGCTATCGCCGCTTCTCCGCGCCTAATTTGACAACATTTCCGGCTGCTGACGGAACATACCGCCCGCCTTGTCCCTGGGACTAATTTTTTGTAGACAATTTCCCCTAGTTATGCTTCGGCCGCCCGCCGTGAAATCGATGTTTCGCTGCCCGCCATGAGAACAGTGTCGAGCTGCTTATAAACGCCAGAGTCTTCGACTGGCTCCTTGAGTATCGGAAGAAGAGCGATCTTTACGATAGGTCTAGTGTATTCCTTGCCTGCGACTTTTATTTTGACGACTCTCACCAAACCATCGATACCCGGGATGACCTCGATCACACGACCAAGAGGCCATTTGCCCGTCGATGTAATGAGCGTGGGGTCCAAGGCTAGTATCACGTCACCAACAGCGAGGTTTCTACGCCTTTTCGTCCACTTTGCCCTCTGTTGCAACGTGTTTAGATATTTTTTAGCCCATCGGTGCCAGAGTGCATCGCATACACCTCGAACTAGGTTCCAGTGGGACAGGCGATCCAAGTTGTCGTCTTGCTCAGCACCGAGCAGACTAGTAAGAGGGCCTCCTATGAGGAAGTGGGCCGGAGTTAGGACGTCCAGATCTTTAGTGTCTCCAGCGAGTGGACCAAGGGGCCGGCAATTCAGAATCATCTCAATCTCGACTAACAGGGTCGAGAATTCCTCGTCAGTCATGCGCCTCATTTGGGCGATTCGGAGCAGGTGATACTTCATAGACTTGACGCCCGCCTCCCACAGCCCTCCAAAGTGAGGAGCCGCAGGAGGGATGAAGTGCCAATCGATGCCCTCTGCTGCGAGATTCTCAGCCACTGAATCCCAACTGTGCTCGGCCTCCTCCATCAATTTTCGAAGCTCGCGATCTGCTCCATGGAAGTTCGTCCCATTATCACTCCAGATCTCCTCTGGTTTTCCTCTCCAGCCGACTAAACGAGATAAAGCGCCGAGGAAGCTTGCTGTGGTGAGATCACCGAGTAGCTCCAAGTGAATGGCTTTCGTGCAGAGGAAGACGAAAATGGTGACATAGCCCTTTAAAGAGGAAATGCCTCCCCCCTTCAATCGGGGAATCTGATACGGCCCAGCGTAGTCAACACCAGTCTTACTGAATGGCCGAGGCGGTGGTGTCACGCGAGCAGCCAGCAATTGCCCATAAATTGACTTATGGATCGAGCCATGGATCTGGCCCACAGGACGCATTTGCGGACGCACTTTTTTATCATGGCTTTATCGTGGCGTCGCCACGAATGATCCACGCTTGGCGCATGACGTGACCATAGGTAGAACGAAAGCCGCCATGTAGTGCTCGGAGATGAGCCCATTCCATGACAAGGCGCGAGAGATGACATGCGCGGTCGAGTATCGGAGGGTGCTTCTCGTCAAAGAGCAAGGGAGAGTGTCGGAGACTGCCACCGACACGTAACACATTGTTGTCGTCAAGAAATGCGTCCAGACGATTAAGAGGGCTTGACGATGGAATCGGTTTCCTCTTCTTCAGGGTGTCGATCTCGGCGGCAAAGTAGTGAGCTTGGCTCGCTCTCGCACAATTCAAGAATGCATTCTGCAACTCGTGAGCTCTAATCGGAGCCCGATAGACCAGCAGAAACTTGTCCCGTTCCTTTGAGCAAAGGGGTTTTGGAGATCTTACTCGGCTCTTGACTAAGAGCGCAAAGCGACGGCGTCTAACGAGAACCCGCAGAAGGCGGCACAAGCTCGAAAACTTTTAAAAGGGCGCGCGGTGCGCTTCCAATACAGTTGAACAAACGGTAATTTGATGAGCTTCTTCGTAGTCAGTTGAGACAGCGGAAGGTCTTCACTGATCGAGCGGAGCCGGCCACGAATCAGGGGAGAACGCCAGCCAGGGTGGGCCATGCCACCAGAGCAAGTTCCGCTGAAGCTCAATAGGTGAAGCGCCTCTGGTTGCGATGTCGGCTGGATTCTCGCCAGTGGGCACGTAACGCCACGCCTTACGGGAAGTGAGCTCTTGCATGTGTTCGATGTAGTTGTTGACTAGACTGTTGCCGACCGGTTCGTCTGAGCTCAGTCAGTCTACCACGGTGCTATAGAGTCACTCCATAGAAAATGCCGATCGCTTGGCACGTCTAAGCCAGTAGCTACCGTCCCGAGCAATTTCGTGGCTAGTAAAGCGGCTCTCAGCTCCAAGTGTGGGATGGTCATGCTGGCCCTCGAATGTTCAGAAAACCAAGCTTACTCCCATCAAGAGCTTGGTTCCAGCGCTGATAAGGCTCACGATGAAACTCTCATTAGCCCGCTCAACTCTGAGGTAAACTGCCGCAGCTATGGCCCGTCGACTTGCATCCGCAAATGCGTGCAACTGCAAGCCGCTGTTCGGGGCCGACTGGAACCATCTCGGCAAAGTGAGTGAGCCAATGTTGGCCAGATTTGATCGAAATTTCGCCCAGCGGGTTGCGTATGAGGTTGGTAAAGGTTCATCCCAAGATAGCTTTGCTCTCCACAAGTCTTGAATTATCATCTTTCCCGAGACGGCGACAGGAGCTAGCCAGCCCACTGGATCCCACAAGCCGGCCATCTCCGCAAGAGCGCGTCGTTTGGTTAGAGTCTTAGACTCGCCTGGTTTGGGAGCAGAAAATCGAAATGAATCTGCCTCAGGATCCCAAGCGATGCCCAGCTCACTGACGGGCCCGTCGGTAGTAAAGTGCATCCAGTCAGAGCGGAGAAGATCGTCCGGAGGCAAATCTTCTAGCAATTATCGATCATTTGATACGTGCTTCTTCAGCGGAAAACCGCCCGCCATGAGCAGCTGAATTATCTGATCTCTGCGAATTCGAGCTGCCTCCACACTATCACCACCGGTAAGAAAGTCGTCTACGTACAGGTCTCGACGTATAGCGTTGACGGCCTCGGGGAAGCCTGCGCCCTCGTCCTTACACAGTTGCATGAGAGTTCTCAAAGCTAAATATGGAGCGCTGGCCTCACCGTACGTCGCGGTGAGGAGGACATAGTGAGACTACGGTTCGTCCTCTGTGGCGCTCCACAATACCCGCTGCAAGTGCACATCTTCGTCCCGTACGCAGATCTGACGAAACATCATTTTGATGTCCGCACAAAATGCAATCCTGTGCCGTCTCCATCGGGTGATGACGCTTGAGATGTCATTTTGCAGTTTTGGGCCGGAATGGAGAGCATCATTAAGGCTAAATCTCGTTGATGTAGGGCTGGAGGTGTTGAACATCACGCGCAGTCGCTTTCCGTTGTCACCTCGCTGCCAGATGGCATGATGAGGTACATAATTGACCTTGCGAGAGCACGAACTGATTTCCTCGGCTGATGCAAGACCCATGTGCCCTAGCTCGAGATATTCTGATATGAAATTGATGTAGTGGCTGCGAAGCGTTGCGTCGTTTCTCATTCGTCTGTGTGCAGAGGCCAAGGCTCTTCGGGCCTGAATCAAGCTGCCACTGATGAGATTGAGTCTACCACTCTTAATGGGCAGTGGGACGATGTACCGGCCACTCTCAGACCTGGTGTGATGCTGGGCATAACAGTCCTCGCACTCAGCATCCGCAGGAAAGACTCGCACTGTTTGAGGGACTTCCTCCATAGCCCAGTAGCGTTGCATGAGCCGAACGAGTTGCTCGCAACACGTATCTCGGTCCCCGAGTACCGTCGTCAAACTCGTGGTCGCTGAGGTGGAAGACTGACCATGTGCTCCGGTAATAGTCCAACCAAAAACGACTCTCTGTGCCATGAGACTACCTCGGAGAACAAGGCCGGGAAGAAGGATCTTGGCGTAAACGTCTGCTCCAAGCACGAGCTCCACCCTTTGTGGTGTCGAGAAAGTTGGGTCTGCCAGTTTGAATCCAATAAAGCGTTAATGGAGATCGATGCCTGGCTCCTGAGATGGTGTGGTCAGATCGATCTGCTGTAATGCATAGGCGGACACATTGATGCAGCAACTATCGTCGTCAGCAATTATTTTAAGGTGAGTTCGGGTGACAGAGTAACTTATTGCACCTCCAGACACTCCCACGACGCCGATGGAAGATCTCTCCAGAGTGTGCCCGTACTTGCGAGCCGTGGACAAGCTGGTGAATGTCGACTCCAAGCATGGATCAAGCAGAGCTCGAGCCCTTTCTCGTCGTCCACTCGGGTTGTAGAGCGTGACCACAGCTGTGGGCAAGAGGCCTAGTCATGTTGACTCCAACTCAGTCAGGCTGGGGGAGGCCGAGTTCTGCGGATCCTGCTTCGGTCGCTTGGTCCGCACGTCGGAGTCGAGTGAGGAGCCGGGGCGCTTGACCGAATCGTCGTGGATTGAAGTGTCGTGTTGGACAATCTATAGGTAAAAGTAGATTTTAAAAAACCAAGTTTTGCGAGTTAATCACTAATGGGCTCTGTCTATGAGCGAGATATTTTTTTATTTCTACGTATGGTTCAAAAAATATTTTTTTCTATTTGTGATTACTACTTGTTAATTTTTATTTATGTACGACTAACTAACGGCTTATTCACACTATTTGTGCAAAAGTAGTCTCGTTGAAAGTATATCATTTTAAAATTTATTTTAGTGATTTACTGTATATCCATGACCTTATTACGGGGTATAAGGCCATAAAGGGCGTAGCTGGGGCTCTATGTACTGAAAATATATTGAAAATGGCTTCCCATTGTTGTACAAACGGTTAGTTTTTTTTAGTTTCCTAAGTTTTTTGATTCTTCTAAATGGTTTTCTTACAAAATACAGTACAATTTGTCTGTGAAATTTCTCATACGAAAATATGATTAGACTGAGGGCAAATCCACTTAATAAAAATGTAAACAGTGGAGTGACTTCGGAAAGACCTAATGATGTAAACGAAACTTCTTTTTCATTGCGAATAGTACTAAGAGTTTCCTTCCTTGCTCGAGATATTATTCCACTTTCTCGAAACTTCCGAATGCTGAAAAAAAACAATGTTTCAATGCGAAGGAAACAAGTTTTACTTAAAAATACTTACTGATGATTAAAAAATTGAAGAAGTGGATCTAAAGTGGATGAAAGCTATACCTTTTTTCTAGAATTACCTAGTGGAAAAGCTAAGATTTTGCAATGAAAATTAACAGTTGCTGAACTCCGTAATATACTAGACCAATAAAGAGCTACTCTGTCACTGCAAACCTAAAATTATGACAAAAATTTCGAATGATTATGGTGCCGATACATAATCGATTTTAATTTATTATCTCTGTGTAGCTTTCAAAAATTGTTTGAAATTACTGTGATTTTATAAGGTAGATTTTCATTTGCACATGGACACACACGTACATGCACACATGCGCTATTGCAAGAACACACACACATATATTTAATGTAAATATTTTTTTAATCGGTTCTATAGAATTTATCTCCGAACCAAAAATTGTTTTCTACTCTGTAATCTCAAAAAATTGATGATTGAAAAACACTTTTACCACCATTTCAAGTAAAGTTACAAAATGTTATTCAAAGAAGTTTTGGAATAAATTTTCACATGCTACTGTGGACGATGGTACATTGTTAAATGTTTTGAAAAATTATTAATACACAAACAGAATATTTTACATTACCTGCTGAAAAGCATCTTCTGAGGTTGTAGGTAGACTATTTTCATCCTTCAAAAACAATCTTAGTTCGTCATTCATATTGTCCTTTGAGCTCTAATAAAATATCATTGGATGAAGATTTTAAGTATAATGAAAATAATACTTTTAGTTGGTACTTTATAAAATTACCGAGAAAAAGGTCAACATGTTAGTATTTTTATAAGTGATCAATTGATATGTTTTATCCTCTAGAAATTCACTCGCATTTATAAATGGAATGTGTGGTATTGAAACTGTAGCGAAGCTGGTAAAACAGCCTGCGTACATTGAAATAATAATAAATGCTGTCAGATAAAGCGATAGCCTTGCCATCGTGGATGATATGGAATTGAATTGTACATCTGTAAATTTTGAAAAAATTTAAGTGTAGCTGGGCAATCGTGCCAAATTCTTACGGTTCTTAAACTATATTCAAGAGTAAGATCGAAGTCGTATATTTTAAAAACTTCCATAACAGTAATTCATAGTTTCTTATTTCATTAAACTTAAGTTTCCAGGAATTATGCAAAAATTGTTTTGTCAAGTTAGCAAAAAAACCACCTCCCCAGCTCTTCAAAAGGATTTTTCTGTGCATTTTTTTTTTAACTTGCACACTTTCGTTTTTTTTTTTTTTTTTNATTTCATTAAACTTAAGTTTCCAGGAATTATGCAAAAATTGTTTTGTCAAGTTAGCAAAAAAACCACCTCCCCAGCTCTTCAAAAGGATTTTTCTGTGCATTTTTTTTTTAACTTGCACACTTTCTTTTTTTTTTTTTTTTTTTTGGAACATTCGCCTTCAGGTAACAGATCTTCTGTGAATAGATACGTATTTTTTAGCTGAAAAGTTAAAGACGTAGTTTCATTAAGGTTTTTAGGGGACTTTAAAAGTACAGTCAGATTATAATTTTTTAAGTTTCACTTGTTTAGCAGTACCATGTATTGATACAAAAAGTACTGTAATATTCATTGATATTATTTTCGATTTCTTTTTGCCTTTTTCGCAGATTGCTAGCTACTCTTGATAGATAAAAAAACAGTCAACATCAGTAAAATCTAATCTAACATATGTGTTTTATTGAAACGCGTTGATAAATCAAATTTATTTGTAATTGACCTGTAATCATAAATTAATTTATTATTCCTACCTCGGTACGTTTTTAGTGATATTTGGACCCTTACATTTCTCTGGTAAGAAAATAGCATATGCCACACCATCACCATCGAACCTGGTAACACTACAGACTCTCAAACCGAACTTTGCAGGTCCCGCTGGCCGCAAAACATCCCCTGACATGATGGCGATAGTAAGACGAGTACTATGAGTACTATTTGTTGTGATGTATAAGTTTAATTTCCTATGAATACAAAAAATCTTGGGTCGTATTTTTTAAATATATGAATTAAAATTTAGATATAGTATTTTTTGGCTCAAGATTCTAAGATTTCTTTTATTTATTCAAAATTATGTCCATTTTGCACCCATGGGTTACCAAGTACGACTTATATGCTCAAATAGCTCAGATGTTCTATATTTAGGCACAAGTTGCGAAACTTTTTTTTATGCCGTAGGGCGCAAAATACAGTATCTGTCTGTGAAATTTCTCATACAAAAATATGATGAAGCTAAGGATAAATCCACTTAATAACAATACAAACAGTGGAGTGACTTCGGAAAGACCTAATGATGTAAATAAAACTTCTTTTTCATTGCGAATAGTGCGAAGACTTTCCTTTCTTGCTCGAGATATTATTCCATTCTCTCGATACTTCTGGATGCTGAAAAAAAACAATGTTTAAATACTAAGACAATGATTATTACTTGAAAATACTTACTGATGATTTAAAAATTGAAGGAGTGGATCTCCTTTGTTCAAAGCTATAGCTTTTTTTCTAGAATTACCTAGTGGAATAGCTAAGNGTTGTGTAAACATTGTATTTTAATTAAATTGATCTTGTTATTGCTATGTCTTGGTAGTTGTATTGGCGAAAAATAGTGTCGCTTTTACTATCTCATATAGAGACGCATATAATGATTTATTTAATTTTCTGAGGAAACGTTTGAATCCTCTCTACATATTTTTAGCCACAAATGATGAAGCTCACCAGCCTCGTTGTAATATTGGCCGTTACTTTATTCATGCCATGTGATTCAGCGAAAAACATGGAAAGTCAAGTTCCTGTTATTTTGGATGTACAAAAGTTCTATTCGAGCACCAGCATAGGAATTATTTATAGGAGCAACAAAGGTGAGTAAAAGTAAAGGGCTTATGGAAAGTTATTAATAGTCAATACCAACAATTTTTCTCTTAAATCCACAGATATACAATCGGTGGTTAACATGGTTAAAGAATTTTCACGTAAAATGGTATATTCCGTAGTTGCGACTATACCAGATCTTTCAGAAAAGTATCCGAAAATAAGAAATTACTTGAAAACCCTTTTTGTAGTGTTTCTGAATTTTGACAATGATTTTGAAAAACGCACTAAAAATTTACTGTTATTCCGGCCAGCCATTACTGAAAAGATTTATAGTACTTGCCAATATCCTAAGGAGAATTACCTCCACTTTATTATAAGAAGTTATCATAAAATGTGGCGATAGTAAGGACATAACTGAATGGTTTACTGTCAGCCCCCAAAATGAATTACTAGTTAATAAATTATTTGAGTGGAACAAGGCGAAAGGATTGACCATTATAGATAAGCGAACTTTAGATCAAAGACGAAAGAGTTTAAGTGGTGCGTCGGCTACAATTACTGCTGAGGTAACGAGTTCGTTGTACAACACAAAAAATTTGATTTATTTTAAAATAATGCAATCATTACATTCAAAAAAACTGAATTGTTTTTCTGCATTTTTTTTAGCCTTCTTTGTTTTATTCTACAATAGTTGAAGATCTCGATGTAAGGACAGCATTGGCTTATAAGTATGAAAACTTTTCGCATATCAAGAGGGAATTAAATTAAAGTGTCAAAAATACATCAATTGATTCCACAAAACTATTAAATGAAAGTATCATTCTTCCTGGCGAGTATTTGCACGACAAAAATTTAGATAATTATGACATAACGATTGAAATCATGGATTTTCAAGATACATTGAATTATAAATTACCGGATACCATAGAAATTCCATGAAAAGCTTGTTTTGAGGTAAAATACTTGAATTGAAAAATGTCTATAACTTAATTTTTTTATAACATTTTATATCATTTTTATTGAGCACGTTTTCAGCGAACGCATTTAGGTCTTCTTGATTATACTCGTACCTATTTCTTCAGTATTGTTTAGTGTGATTTGAGTATTACACAAAGATAGAAGAGGATTTATTTATGAATTGTCAGATGATTTCTTAAATGTATGGCGAATCTTTGTCCATCAGGAGTTTACAGGTAAACTGTTGAGAAAGATTTCTCATAAAAATACAGCCACGAGGTTAACATTACATTATTTTATACTACATCGTTCAAGATTTTTTTTTATTATTTACATCCATTTAGTAAAATTAAATTTATCAAAGGGTTGTACATTTCGAGCTGTACTGTTTTTGTTAGCTATTTCTTTTATGGTTTTTGAAATAAAGGTTTGGACTAGTTCATAAGACGTTAATCATATAAATTTTTATACATTTTTAAAAGTTATAATCATTCACAAATTAATATGAATGTGAAGTAAGTGATGAAGGGCTGACTATCAACCCTATTAATTTATATTTCTGTTTATTAGATCACTAATATATCATCATTTAATTTATTTTTCTTACTGTGGAATTAACTTGCATCATCTAATGCTTTCCTTTTTGATAATAATATATTCTTATAGCTCTCTAGCCTGTTTTCTTTTTATACGTAGTTTTTCAACGCTTATACAAGGAAATCCACAAAAAATATTTCATTCTGGTCCCCTCTTTTTAAATAAAAAAAATTTTTTTTGAATCATTTTCTTAAAACTGGGATCATTTTGCACGTACTGTCATGGACTATAATACAATAGTTTGAATGTAGATTTGAGTGAGAGTAACACCCTTTTTTGTGATTAAAATATTATTATTATATAATAATAGCATGTAATCTGTAATTTATCATCAATAGAAGCATGTACGGGTATAAAATCATACAAATCGCAAAAAAGGGTGTATTTCTCTCACAAATCGATGATCAAATTTTTTTCCACGTGGTCCATCTTATTACGTATAAAATGAGCTCAGTTTTAAGGGTATGCTCCAAAAAATTTTTTTTAATTAAAATGGGGAGCCAAAACAAAACATTTTTTGTTGATTGTCTGACATGTACAGTAGAAAACTACGCATAAAAAGAAAATAGACTAGAGAATTACAAGTTTAAGACGCCGTGAATGCCACCGTAAAAAAAAACTGAATAATGCTGTATTGGTGATCTAATAGATCAAAATAAAAATTGAAACAGTCAATAGTGAGCACTGCGTCAATTACCTCACATTCAATTTATGCATTATTATTGCTTTTCAAACTATAAAAAAATTTATACGAATGAGGTGTAATAAACTAGTCCATATCATTATTTTAAAAACCGTATGAGAAGTAACTAACAAAAATAATACAGCTGGAAATGAACAACTCTTCCTTAGATTAAATTTTATTAAATTAATGTAAGTAAGCAAAAAAACCTTGGACGATATAGTATAAAATAACGTAATGATAGCCTCGTAGCTGTATTTTTGTACGAAATCTTCCTCAACAGTTTACCTGTAAACTCCTGATGGACAAAGATTCGCCATACATTTAAGAAATCATCTGACAACGTATGGTTCAAAAAATTTTTTTTTCTATTTGTGATTACTACTTGTTAATTTTTATTTATGTACGACTAAGTAACGGCTTATTCACACTTTTTGTGAAAAAGTAGTATCGTTGAAAGTATATTATCTTAAAATTATTTTAGTGATTAACTGTATCACGATAACCTTCTTACGGGGTATAAGGCCACAAAGGGCGCGGCTGCGGTTCCCTGTACTGAGAATAAATTGAAAAAGGCTTTCCATCATTGTACAAACGGTTGGTTTTCTTTGGTTTCCTAAGTTTTTTGATTCTCCTACATGGTTTTTTTACAAAATACTTTACAATCTGTCTGTGAAATTTCTCATACAAAAATATGATGAAGCTAAGGATAAATCCACTTAATAACAATACAAACAGTGGAGTGACTTCGGAAAGACCTAATGATGTAAATAAAACTTCTTTTTCATTGCGAATAGTGCGAAGACTTTCCTTTCTTGCTCGAGATATTATTCCACTTTCTCGATACTTCTGGATGCTGAAAAAAAACAATGTTTAAATACTAAGACAATGATTATTACTTGAAAATACTTACTGATGATTTAAAAATTGAAGGAGTGGATCTCCTTTGTTCAAAGCTATAGCTTTTTTTCTAGAATTACCTAGTGGAATAGCTAAGATTTTGCAATGGAAATCAACAGTTGCTGAACTCCGTAATATGCTAGACCAATAGAGAGCTACTCTGTCATTGCATACCTAAAATTATTTACAAAATTTCGAATGATTTCTGCGCCGATAAATAATCGATTTTTATTTATTAACTCTTTATAGTTTTTAACAATTGTTAAAATTGCTGTAATTTGGTAAGCTAGATTTATACTTACACATGGACACACACATACACGTGAGCGAGCCCACACACGCACACACATACACACACATATTAATCACTTCCATAGAATTTATATTCATTCCAAAAATCTTTTTCTACTCAAAAATCTCAAAAAATTATCCTTCGAACAAACGGTTTTACCACCATTTCGAGTAAAGTTACGAAATTTTATACGAATAAGTTTTAGAAACAATTTTTATATGGTATAATGAAAGATATTACAGTGTAAAATGTTTTTAAAAAATACTAACACACAAACTTAATATTTTACATCACCTGCTCTAAAGCATCAGACTGTGTTGTAGGTAGACTATTCTCTTAGAAGCTTTTAAAAATTGTTTGAAATTGCTTTGATTTTGTAAGCTAGATTTACATTTACACGTAGATACACACGTACACGCACACATTCACAATCGCAAGAACACACTCACACATGTATGTATAATATACAAATTTTTTTAATCACTTCGATAAAATTTTTCTCTGTACCAAAAATCGTTTTCTACCATGTAATCTCAAAAAACTATCCATTGACAAACACCTTTACCACCATTTCAAGTAAAGTTACAAATTATTATACAAATAAGTGTTAGAAGTAATTTTCACATGCTATTGTGGACGATAGTACTTAATTAAATGTTTTGAAAAAATTGTTAATTCACAAACTGAATATTTTACTTTACCTGCTTAAAAGCATCAGATGTGGTTGTAGGTAGACTATTCTCATCCTTCAAAAACAATCTCAATTCGTCATTTATATTGTCCTTTGAGCTCTAATAAAATATCATTGGATGAAGATTTTAAGTATAATGAAAATAATACTAGTTGGTACTTGATAAAATTACCGAGAATATTGTTAAATCAGCAGTGTTTTTAAAAATGATCAATTGATATGTTTTGTCCTCTAGAAATCCACTCGCATTTCTAAATGGAATGTGTGGTATTGAAACTGTAGCGAAGCTGGTAAAACAGCCTGCGTACATTGAAATAATAATAAATGCTGTCAGATACAGCGAGAGCCTTGCTATCTTGGATGATACGGAATTAAATTGTACATCTGTAAATTTTGAAAAAATGTAAGTGTAGCTGGGCAATCGTGCAAAATTCTTACGGGTTTTGAACTATATTTAAGAGTAAAATTAAAGTCGAATATTTTGAAAACTTTCATAATTGTAATTCATAGNTTAGATGATGCAAGTTAATTCCACAGTAAGAAAAATAAATTAAATGATGATATATTAGTGATCTAATAAACAGAAATATAAATTAATAGGGTTGATAGTCAGCCCTTCATCACTTACTTCACATTCATATTAATTTGTGAATGATTATAACTTTTAAAAATGTATAAAAATTTATATGATTAACGTCTTATGAACTAGTCCAAACCTTTATTTCAAAAACCATAAAAGAAATAGCTAACAAAAACAGTACAGCTCGAAATGTACAACCCTTTGATAAATTTAATTTTACTAAATGGATGTAAATAATAAAAAAAAATCTTGAACGATGTAGTATAAAATAATGTAATGTTAACCTCATGGCTGTATTTTTATGAGAAATCTTTCTCAACAGTTTACCTGTAAACTCCTGATGGACAAAGATTCGCCATACATTTAAGAAATCATCTGACAATTCATAAATAAATCCTCTTCTATCTTTATGTAATAATAAAATCATACCAAATAATAATGAAGAAATAGGTATGAGTATAATCAAGAAAATCCAAATGCGTTTGCTAAAAACCAGTTCAATAAAAGATATGAAACACTGTAAAAAAATTATGTCCTAAACGTTTTTAAATTGAAAGTATTTTACCTCAAAAGAAGCTTTCCATGGAATCTCCATGGTACCCGGTGATTTATAATACAATGTATCTTGAAAATCTTCAATCGTCATGTCAAAATTATCTAAATTTTTGACGCTCAAATACTCGCCAGGGAAAATAATACTTCATATAATAATTTTGTAGAATTCATAGATGTATACTTGACATTTTCATTTGATTCTCTCTTGATATCGGACTTATTTTTATACTTATAGGCCAATCATATTCTTACAGCAAAATCTTTAACTAATTTAGAATAAAACAAAGAAGGCTACAAAAAATACAGAAAAAAAATTAAGTTTTTTTAATGCAATGATTGCGTTATTTTAAACTTAACCAAATTTGTTTTTAAACAAATTTGTTACCTCAGCATTAATTGTATCTGACGCACCATTCAAACTCTTTCGTCTCTGAACTACACTTGATAAAGCTTGTTTGTCTGTTATAATAAATCCGTCTTGCTCCACTCGAATAATTTATTAACGTGTAATTCATTCTGGGAGCCGACAGCAAACCATTCATGAATGTTTTTATTGTTTCCACATTTTATTAAGACTTCACTTCTTATATTCAAGTGAAGGTAATTCTTTTTAGGATATCGGCAAGAGCTATGGATCTCTTCAGTGATGGCAGGCCGGAATAACAAGAGCCATACGTGAGGCAAAAGATTGTGATCCTTCGAGAAGTGTGTGAATTTTTTGAAATCATTGTCAGAGTTCAGAAAAACAACAAAAAGGGTTTTAGAGTAAGTTCTTAGTTTTGGATACTTTTCTGGAAGGTCTGATATAGTCGAAGCTACGGAGTATACCATTTTACCTGAGAATTCTTTAACCATATTGACCACCGAATGTATATCTGTGGATTTAAGAGAAAAATTGTTGGTATTGACTATTAATAACTTTCCATAAGCGCTTTACTTTTACTCACCTTTGTTGCTCCTATAAATAATTCCTATGCTGGTGGTCGCATAGAACTTTTGTACATCCAAAATTACAGAAACTTGACTTTCCATGTTTTTTGCTGAATCACATGGCATGAATAAAACAGCGGCCAATATTACAACGAGGCTGGTTAGCTTCATCATTTTTGGCTAAAAATAGATTAAGAAAAAATATACATGTTTACTAACAGAATTAAATAAAATCATTGTATAAATGTACTTTATACGAGTTAGTAAAAGCAAGACTATTTTAAGTGAGTACAACTACTAACGCAGAAAAAAACATTAAATTTCATTTAATTACAATCATTAAACAACAGTACTATTTTTATTACATCTTCTAAAATTAATTCAGCATGAAATGTGTGAAAGTTGNTACAACTACTAACGCAGAAAAAAACATTAAATTTCATTTAATTACAATCATTAAACAACAGTACTATTTTTATTACATCTTCTAAAATTAATTCAGCATGAAATGTGTGAAAGTTGCATTATTATGTTCTTATTTTAAAGTGATTTTATGCTTTCATTTTTGTGATGAGGTAAAAATTTTTTTATTAATCCTGAATAAATTACAAAATTTACTTTAGATTTTTAAAATGCTGGACAATGTGATCAGAAATTGAACACTGGAAAATCTGAAATTATTTTTTTTAATTTTAATAGAATTAAAAAAATTTTTGGAAACATGTATATTCTAATTAAGAAATTTTGAATATGATTTTATTGTATAATTGTGTGGCACATAATTTTTATAAATACACACTTATTCAAAAATCAAATTGTAGGACTTTTTAAATCCTTTTTACGATATTTTTGACATAAGTTACCATGAAAGTTCTTTAACAAAACTTTAAAAAATATTTAAAAAGCTTCACTTTCTTTGTTCTTGATTGTTGATAAGTAAGATGTACGTAGTCATATGCATCTGAGTTCGTCAGATTCCTAATTGTGCAAATTTCATTAAACTTTTTAACTTTACAGTTTTTTTAAGTATTATTTTTTTATGCTTACTACAATAGGTAATGGATAATTAGTTGAGGAAAACAATTAGGTACACAAAATAAACTTGAATTTTTCAAAATCATCCAAGGCTAAGATATTGATTAAATATTAGTAAAGATAGATTTCTAGATTTTTTGAACAGTCAACATCTGTATACTATTTTTTAAAGTGATTTTAAAATATCATATTTTTAATTTTTATTCGATGGAAAATCTATAATTCAAGACTACCATCACCACACCTGGTTAATCCAACTTTGGAGCTTATTGTTTCAACCAATCACAATTCTACGGAGGGCCACGTATTCACTCGTAGAAAATAGGAACTTTCTTTAATCCTATCCTTTAAACGTCACAGGCCAACGAACACACCTATGGATGCAATCCATTATTTTTGTTATTCTCGCACCTTTCATCTTTTTTCTCTCATTCTTTTATTAATTTTTTTTAATTGTTAAACTTTCTAAAAAATTGTATTATTGACTTATCTGTAAATAAACAGATCATCCAACTTGATTCAATAACGCTTGTTATCTTATTTCTTATCAACAAATTTATGAAACTTAAATTACTGTAACAAGAAAAATCACTCAGTCTTTCGACCTACTGAGCGACCAAAATCGCCCGTCCCTCATACAACTGTCGAGGCCTCTGACGTATAACGTGCCATAACATATATATTTATACACACAGACTAAAAGCTGCAGCCAAAATTGACGCCACTCTAATATCGAGTATGGATGATTATGAAAAAATATTTTGCAAACTAGCAGCAAATATTATTCTTTGTAGGAAGGTCCATTGACCTATGAAAGTTCTTTGTTTAAGTCTTTGTCTTATTTTAACTATAAATTATTAAATCTTTCTAGTGTTTAATTTTATAATTAAATTAAAAAAATGTTTGCCGACTAGTCTAATGCTTTGATTATTTTGAAATGACTACCACCTATGGGTTTACTATAGTGTATACACTATACTAGTCCAGTGAAAATCGTTTGCGGGTAAAAGTGGGTGATTCCTCACCAGCTGCTCTCCCTTATAGGGAAACTATACTATTAGCGGATACGCGGTAGCCAAGGGCTTTAATAAATCATGTGCTAAGAGAGTCCTTTTTTGACGGGCTGATGGATGTATTATTCGGGTGCTACCTACCGATCGTGTCAAGGGGGTCGGAGAGCTACGAGACTAAATTAACAATTAAAGAGGGTAGTTTTGTCCTTGATCACTACATGCCCGGTTAGGTAGTCTGATAACTCTTTGTCTTGACTTTTATAAAGTAGTCGATCGTCCTTTCCGTGATTCCGAGACTCCTGAGACTCCCGCAAGACTGGCACAGTCGTGTTAACAAAATTGAATTCACTTAAGTTTTTTTTTTTTGCAATTATAATGGATTTTTTAATTTAACAATACTTAGATGAGTTTACGATACCCGAGAACATAAATTTAAATAAAATCTGCCTATGTCTGATCAAACTCGGACTCGTACTACTTGAAATTGGATGACTCACAGTTCCCTGATTCCAGACAAATGACGTTACTTCATACCTCATGCCAAGGAAAACTTTTCGAAAATTTTTTTACGTTTGCTCGATAATCGTGGTAGGCTTAGGCGTTCCTATCTAGAAATGCAAGCGGCTTCTCAGGTGTCTCGAGGACGATGTGGTAGCCTCCGCCAGCACAGTCTCGCTGAACACTTGGTGTGTCGATGCTTACTGGAAGCTTCTCTGCAGTGTTGCATTTGAGGTTGTACTTTGTTAGTGATTAAGGAGGAGCCTTTTGAGTTAAATTGATCGAGACGTTATTTAAATACGTGGCAATATCAATTTGAGAGGTAACAAGTATTAGTTATCGAAACTCGATAGTATTGATGTGTATTGTATTTATCTCCTGGGGTTTGAATTTTGGTTGAAGTTTATCGGATTAAGTTGTCTACTATTTTTAATACAAATTTTCCTTTCGCACCTTAAGTACTACAATATCACAAACAACATCAGATCAGATTCCTTAACGTGAGGGTATATCTGCAACTGTTTACAAATTGCTCTTTTTTCATAAACCATCTGCAAAAAAATCTATTCTTCGTCAACTTATTTACAAACGAAAATCACAAAATCAACACATAGTTTGAATACTCACAAAATAATAACAGAAGAGGACAAAATATACAAAAGTTGTGGTCGCAGGGAAAAAAAGGCACTTAGTCGCAAGCTTAAGAGGATTGGCCGTGATATTCGAAGGGTAGGAGTGAAAGTAGTTCGTATTTGCTACAAGTAAATACGTTGCCCTCCGTAGCATTGCGATTGGTTGAAACAATGGGCTTTAAAGTTCGATTAACCAGGTGTGGTGGTGGTAGTCCTGATGTTGGAAATGTCCCAATATATTATTTATTTCATACCAAAGTATTAATATTTTAAATCCCTGGCAGCTACGATGGTTCATTTTGTGGAATATTTTTCGTTTGACGCAGAGAACTAATAAAGAAATTAAGGTAGAAAAGAAAAAATACTATAATTTTCTTTGATTTTAGAAAGACACCTAAAATGTGAGGAATTCGTTCATTCTAAAATTAATAGACATCTTTGTTGAAGTTTCTCATAATAAATAATAGGGACTGACTTGAATTACTTGCGCATGCATAACTTATAGTTTTTAAATTATATAAATCTCATATCTTCTAGACCTAAAGATTCACCTTTGTATCGTAGAATTATTGTTTCTATCTTAAGAAAAAAAAAAATGTAAAAAATCTTATACCATGAAAAACAAAAGTGTTATAAAAAAATTTGTTGTTTAGTTAGTAGGATGTAGTAAAGTTAAAAATAGAACTACAGTAGTGATAAATGCATAAAAATTATTTTAAATTTCAAAAAAACAAGAAATAATATTTCCTTCCACTTTATTTGGTATATGGTGCACAAAATGATTAGGTATTTTATTGCTTATTTTGAGCTTGTGGTCAATATCATACTTCAATTTTTTTTGTTTTTCTTCAATACTACATTGGTATTAAGTATAAAAAAAATACGCACACACCAATAAATAGCTGATTTGTGATTTTATTCAAACACCCAAAAGAAAGCGTTCGATCAATAACATGTTGTACTTACCAATGGGTCAGTGGTTGATTCCAAAAACAGATCATAGGAAAAATAAATGTGGAACAAAAACACGCGCATAACATACATGATAAGATATTAGAAATTTTTGACTTTGGTGGGGTAAAAGTTCGAGGAAGCGTTTTTAAGAGAGTAGTGGCTGTTGTTATTGTATATGTCGTTATCCGCAGAAAAAAGGGTGGGTACGTTAAGCAGAGGCCCTGCACATACATATGTAAATAGAACAGAGCCTTATTATTGCATTTGGTACTGTAATTACGGACAAATGAGGGATATCACTTTATCGTGAGTTTACAGGTAAAAGCTTTAAAAAAATCATGCAATGTTAAGGTACAAACAAAAAGGTACGTATAATATTCAAAGTGACTAACGTATTTGCTTCTAGGCTAGAATCTCTAATAAAAAATATCTTTAAGCCTATGATGCATTGATTTGAAATGTTGTTATATATTAGTTTCTTTGCACCTCATCCCATGTGAATTGGGATTTGATTTGTTTGTTTTGGGGAATATAAATAAAATGAGGGGAAGTTAGGAAGGGGTTAATTGTATGTCGATGGGCGTGACTTTTTTCCCATTTCATGGCCAGAAAATTTTGGTGGTGGGAAAGGGGATTTCAAGCCCTTCAAGGCACAGCTCCAATAAGTCACTGTCTCGCAGTCCGTCAACTAGACAACACCTCAACCCAAAGTGATCACTGTACTTTACGTTTCCTATACAGTTTGTCAAAAGAGTTTAGCGCTTAGTTCGATATTTATCGGTGAAAAGTGTCCTGTAAAAATCCAGCCGTGCCCAGCTTCATCTAAGGAGTTTCCGGAAGTTATTGTTTGCGTCACGAGAATTAAGTTATCAAGTAAGTGCATCTTTAAATTCTCTCTCTGGCAGAAATAGATGCATCTTGTTCTTATTGAAATCATTTTGTTTTCTTTTGAGTGATGTACTTTTCTGATACAAAATAAGCAGAAAAATGCACTACATAAAACTAAAAGCTATCATTGATGTAGTATAAGAAAGTGAAAAAATTTTTTTATTCTCATCGTTTCTTTGCTTCTTTTTATCAATTCAAGTATGCCGTCTGAATAATAAAAATAAAATTTTTACTTTCTTTCTCAGAAGCATTTGCCAAAAATAAAATATTTGACTTCAATTTTTACTATTTAAATGCAGTGTTGGTAAAAAAAAGCTTAAATTTTGTTGTGTTAAAACACAATAAAAGTAATTTCTTACACGTTGAAAAAGTTGTATAAAAAAATTTTTCGTTAAACATAATTTATTCTTTATTACTAAAATAAGTGCTAAATTTTTTTAAAAACAGCTGTTACTTTACTTGAAATAACTCATCAAGCATTACCAAGCTTTCCTTCGTTAAAAAATTCTATAGAACTAGAAAATATAACCAGAAGCTATGGTGACTTCAGAAGGAATTTCTTTAGATTCTTAACATTGAAATTTAACCTTTTTTTGTTTTTCAACTTTTAACATCATTGATTTACAAATTTTTAAAGATGATACAAATATATTAGTCATATAGAATAAATACTTGTGTACTTAAAAAAAAATCGAATTACTAAATATTTAAAATATATGATAAGTATTTTATCATCAAGTACCTGTAACAATTTAAAGCTTAGTTTGTCTACTTGGATTGTTTTTCAATGACTTCTCCAAGTATTTTTCAAAAGTATTTTAAAAATTTTTACTATATCCGTGTCCTACAAAGTTATACCAGGTCTATGGGTAAAAGGTAAGCAAAAATCTTAAGATAAATACTTAAGTTGATGTTGAAGACGGTAGAAAAAATGGTGGACAAAGCAAATAGTGGTTAAAAAACCCTTAAAAAATACAAAATTTAATTAAATTTGTACAATTATAGCTGTGCTGCATTTTCAGATGTCTTTACGTATCAACTCACAGTATTTATCGACATTCTAAGTGTCATTTTAAGTGATGTACTTTTTCAATACAAGAAAAGCAGAGTACTATGACATACATAACTGAAAGTTATTATTCAAGTTACATACAAAATCAAATATCTACTTTCATTACCATTATTTATTTTTAAATGTTTTTTTTAATGTGACTTATCAAAAACACTATTTGAATTTCCTCTATCTTTACTATTAATATGTGTCAAAAGAGAACATTTAAAATCAATTCTTACTATTAAAATATAAGGAAAAAAGTTTAAATTTTGTTGTGCGTAAGGACAATGGAAACCATTTTTTACACATTAAAGTAGTTAATTAAAAGAAAAACTTTTGTTAAACATAATTTTGTATTTACTATTGAAACTAGTGCTGAATTTTCGCAAAAACAATGCTGACTCAACTAAACTTGTTAATCAATAAGCGTAACAAAGCTATCATTCATCAAAAGATTCTACAAAACTAAAATACTTTTCCGGAAGTTATAGAAACCGTGGATAGCACTTGATTGTTTTTTTGCATTCTTAACATTTTATTTGAATAAAGTTGCTTTTGTTTTTCTACTTTTTCTATCATTGATTTACTATAAAAGTAAAATTTAGAAGATGATAACATTCAAACAAGATATTCTAAAAAAAAGTCAAACTTTTTAAATAATTTTGATTGTCTTTTTTAATAACTTCTGACGACATACTAAAGCAAAAATATGGTTGAAAAGGTAGAAAAGGCTAGAATTTGTTTTAAGATTTAGTNCCTGTTTTCTTTTTATACGTAGTTTTTCAACGCTTATACAAGGAAATCCACAAAAAATATTTCATTCTGGTCCCCTCTTTTTAAATAATTTTGATTGTCTTTTTTAATAACTTCTGACGACATACTAAAGCAAAAATATGGTTGAAAAGGTAGAAAAGGCTAGAATTTGTTTTAAGATTTAGTATGTGAATAAATAAAATTGTTGAAAAAGTTATGTGCCCCAACCTAAATTATACGATTAAAGCATGTTCCTGCTTTCTCACGATTTCTGCAACAAAATATACGTGTTTCCGTAAATGATTTTAATTTTATTTAGACTAAAAAAAGGAATGTTCCTGGAGTTTTTTAAGTATAATGTCTAACGCGATTATTCACTATTTTACAAAACGTTTAGTAAATTTTATAATTCACTCAAAAATAAAAAAAAGACAAATAAATGAACAATAACGTAATATATCTTTAAAAACAAGAATATAGTGTCAAGCAGTAGTCTCGTTGTGTAAACATTGTATTTTAATTAAATTGATCTTGTTATTGCTATGTCTTGGTAGTTGTATTGGCGAAAAATAGTGTCGCTTTTACTATCTCATATAGAGACGCATATAATGATTTATTTAATTTTCTGAGGAAACGTTTGAATCCTCTCTACATATTTTTAGCCACAAATGATGAAGCTCACCAGCCTCGTTGTAATATTGGCCGTTACTTTATTCATGCCATGTGATTCAGCGAAAAACATGGAAAGTCAAGTTTCTGTTATTTTGGATGTACAAAAGTTCTATTCGAGCACCAGCATAGGAATTATTTATAGGAGCAACAAAGGTGAGTAAAAGTAAAGGGCTTATGGAAAGTTATTAATAGTCAATACCAACAATTTTTCTCTTAAATCCACAGATATACAATCGGTGGTTAACATGGTTAAAGAATTTTCACGTAAAATGGTATATTCCGTAGTTGCGACTATACCAGATCTTTCAGAAAAGTATCCGAAAATAAGAAATTACTTGAAAACCCTTTTTGTAGTGTTTCTGAATTTTGACAATGATTTTGAAAAACGCACTAAAAATTTACTGTTATTCCGGCCAGCCATTACTGAAAAGATTTATAGTACTTGCCAATATCCTAAGGAGAATTACCTCCACTTTATTATAAGAAGTTATCATAAAATGTGGCGATAGTAAGGACATAACTGAATGGTTTACTGTCAGCCCCCAAAATGAATTACTAGTTAATAAATTATTTGAGTGGAACAAGGCGAAAGGATTGACCATTATAGATAAGCGAACTTTAGATCAAAGACGAAAGAGTTTAAGTGGTGCGTCGGCTACAATTACTGCTGAGGTAACGAGTTCGTTGTACAACACAAAAAATTTGATTTATTTTAAAATAATGCAATCATTACATTCAAAAAAACTGAATTGTTTTTCTGCATTTTTTTTAGCCTTCTTTGTTTTATTCTACAATAGTTGAAGATCTCGATGTAAGGACAGCATTGGCTTATAAGTATGAAAACTTTTCGCATATCAAGAGGGAATTAAATTAAAGTGTCAAAAATACATCAATTGATTCCACAAAACTATTAAATGAAAGTATCATTCTTCCTGGCGAGTATTTGCACGACAAAAATTTAGATAATTATGACATAACGATTGAAATCATGGATTTTCAAGATACATTGAATTATAAATTACCGGATACCATAGAAATTCCATGAAAAGCTTGTTTTGAGGTAAAATACTTGAATTGAAAAATGTCTATAACTTAATTTTTTTATAACATTTTATATCATTTTTATTGAGCACGTTTTCAGCGAACGCATTTAGGTCTTCTTGATTATACTCGTACCTATTTCTTCAGTATTGTTTAGTGTGATTTGAGTATTACACAAAGATAGAAGAGGATTTATTTATGAATTGTCAGATGATTTCTTAAATGTATGGCGAATCTTTGTCCATCAGGAGTTTACAGGTAAACTGTTGAGAAAGATTTCTCATAAAAATACAGCCATGAGGTTAACATTACATTATTTTATACTACATCGTTCAAGATTTTTTTTTATTATTTACATCCATTTAGTAAAATTAAATTTATCAAAGGGTTGTACATTTCGAGCTGTACTGTTTTTGTTAGCTATTTCTTTTATGGTTTTTGAAATAAAGGTTTGGACTAGTTCATAAGACGTTAATCATATAAATTTTTATACATTTTTAAAAGTTATAATCATTCACAAATTAATATGAATGTGAAGTAAGTGATGAAGGGCTGACTATCAACCCTATTAATTTATATTTCTGTTTATTAGATCACTAATATATCATCATTTAATTTATTTTTCTTACTGTGGAATTAACTTGCATCATCTAATGCTTTCCTTTTTGATAATAATATATTCTTATAGCTCTCTAGCCTGTTTTCTTTTTATACGTAGTTTTTCAACGCTTATACAAGGAAATCCACAAAAAATATTTCATTCTGGTCCCCTCTTTTTAAATAAAAAAAATTTTTTTTGAATCATTTTCTTAAAACTGGGATCATTTTGCACGTACTGTCATGGACTATAATACAATAGTTTGAATGTAGATTTGAGTGAGAGTAACACCCTTTTTTGTGACTTCCATTCTATCATACGCACACACTTCTATTGATGATAGATTACAGATTACATGCTATTATTATATAATAATAAAATTTCAATCAGAAAAAAAGGTGTAACTTTTATTGCAACCCGTATTCAAATTTCTTTTTTTCTAACACTTCGAATATGGATGAACTTAAATAAGTTACAGTTAAGCGTATAAAACGTACTGTTAAAATAAAACTAGAATTTTCACTGAAAGTGTTATGTAAAATTGGAAATTAACGTTATAAAATTATAATAATTAAATAGGATCTGAATTATAAAAACTATATGAATATTCAAAATTTTCTCAAGTACACTGATTATATTGTATTCAGCGTTGTTTGTGTCGACAGAGTTAAACACGTATGACTCAAAGATTTCCATACGTAAGGACACGAAAGACATTACAAATTTTTCAAAACCTCTCGTTTTTGCATACAAATTTTTATGCTTGCTAGATTATCTGCTATGAGGTTGAAGTCAAGGTGACACAATTTTCTGTTATATACGTGCAAAAATTATGTGTATTTATTGTATCATCCCCCATAGTTTGTGACATTATGAACAAAATAAACCATACATTGGAAGTAAGACTAAGAAAAATGTATTAAGTATAAATTTTAAAAGTAAGTTTATAAAATGTGAAAACAAATGTTTAAGTTAAAATAATACAATCTTTTAAATGGGATAATTATTTGTCCTAAATACCAAGAACCAATAATTTTCTCCTTCCCCGCAAAAAAAAATCTGTGAATTTTAAAAAGTTACAAAATCAAAATCCAAATTGCTCATAAATTTTGTAATCAAGTTTTATATTTGAGTGCCAAAACATTAGAGTCCCTTAGGCCTCGTGCTTCACCAAATACAAAACCAACGTTGCAATTTGAGGCCTAGGTAATAAAAACAATTTTTTTATTACAAACATTTTTAAATAGTACGACCCAAGATGTTTTGTATGAATGAAAAAATAATCTTATAAATCAAAACAATTTTTATTTTTTGTCTTACAATCGCCATCCTGTCAGGGAATATTTCGCGGCCCACGGGACCTGCAAAGTAGTATTTAAGGGACCATAGGGTGTCCAGGTTGGATAGTAACAGTGTGGCATATGCTATTTTCTTACCAGGGAGATATAAAGGTCCAAACATAAATAAAAACGCACCGAGGTAGGAGTAATAAATTAATTCATGATAACAGAATAATTAAAAATAAATTCAATTTATTGACAGATTATGATAAAATACACATGCGATTACATATTATGTTAGATTAGATTTTACTGTTGTAAATAGAACATTGCGGTTTTTATTGAGACGGGATGAGGATTTCTTACATCATCTTTGGATTGGCTGGCCAAGTGCAACCACGAATTTTTTGACATGGATAGTTATCAACTTATACATACTTAAATACTATTTAGCACGAAGTGAAACACATCGCTGTGAGAGTGAAGGCAGCCAGTGCTCTTGTCGGGAATTTTTTGCAACGCTGGCTGGGTAACGAACGACTTCCTCAATGCCAAATCTAGAAAAAATATTTATTACAATTAATATAATTTCTCTATGGTTGAGTAAGTGTTACTAAAAGATGATGTTAGCAATTTTCTGGACTACACTAATTTTAGTCAGTGTATATCTTACACGCCTATAATAAAGCTATATTTGACTGTCCAAAAAACACAAAAAGGTTAGCTTGCTCAACCATTTGACTTGAGTACCATTTATAGACGCACTAAAATCACTTCATATATTTCTTGTAGTCAAAAAGACTGCTCACACCATTTTTCAATAACACTTTCTTGATCATACACACTCTCACATCGAATAATAAGAAATAGAAGTTTTCGTCATACAAGCGTCATTATTATCGTTTCGCAAAATTGTAAAAAAGGTTGCACAATATGAAAACTACTGTAATACTTACGTAACGGTTTTATTATTAATCAAGAGGAGCTATCAATTTGCAAAAAAGACAATAAGTGATCGGAAATCACATCAATGATTGTTACGCTATTTTTGGTATCAATACATGGTACTGCTAGACAAGTGAAACTTGAAAAATAAAATCTGACTAAACTTTTAAAGTCCCCTATAAACCTTAATTAAACTACGTCCGTAATTTTTAAACTAAAAAATACGAATCTTCCCACAGAAGATCTGTTACCTGAAGGCGAATGTTCCAAAAAAAAAAAAAAAACGAAAGTGTGCAAGTTAAAAAAAAAATGCACAGAAAAATCCTTTTGAAGAGCTGGGGAGGTGGTTTTTTTGCTAACTTGACAAAACAATTTTTGCATAATTCCTGGAAACTTAAGTTTAATGAAATAAGAAACTATGAATTACTGTTATGGAAGTTTTTAAAATATACGACTTCGATCTTACTCTTGAATATAGTTTAAGAACCGTAAGAATTTGGCACGATTGCCTAGCTACACTTACATTTTTTCAAAATTTACAGATGTACAATTCAATTCCATATCATCCACGATGGCAAGGCTATCGCTTTATCTGACAGCATTCATTATTGTTTCAATGTACTCGGGCTGTTTTACAAGCTTCGCCACAGTTTCAATACCACACATTTCATTAAAAAATGCGAGTGGATTCCGAAAGGAGCAAACATATCAACTGATCATTTAAAAAAATTCTGACACATTGACCTTTTTCTCGGTAATTTTATGAAATTTTAACTGAATAAATCATTTTCACAATGCTTAAAAACCTCATCTTGTGACATTTTGTTAGAGCTCGAAGGACAATATAAATTACAAACTGAGAATGTTTTTGAAAGATGAGAATACTCTACCTACAACTGTGTCTGATGCTTTTAAGCAGGTAAATTAAAATATTCAGTTTGTACATCAACAACTTTTCAAAACATTAAAAAATGTATCATCGTCCACAATAGCATATGAAATCGGTTTCTAACACTTATTTTAATCACATTTTGTAACTTTATTTGAAATGGTGGTTAAAGTGTTTGTCAAAGGATAGAATTTTGAGATTTTAGAGTAGAAAACGATTTTTGGAACGCATATAAATTCTATGTAAGTGATTAAAATAAATATGTGTGTGTGTGTGTGTGTTTGTCTGAGTCGAGGAATGCGTGCACGGGTAAGGATGTGTCCATATGTAAGTGTAAATCTAGCTTACCAAATTACAGTCATTTCAATCAATTTTTGAAAGCTACAAACAGATAATAAATAAAAACTGATTATTTATTGGCACGGAAACGAATTAAAATTTTGTTAACAATTTTAGGTATGCAATGATAGAGTAGCTTTCTATTGGTCTAGCATATTACGGAGTTCGGTAACTGTTAATTCCCGTTGCAAAATCTTAGCCATTCCACTAGGTAATTCTAGAAAAAAAAGATGTAGCTTTAAACAGAGGAGATCCACTTCTTCAATTTTTAAATCATTAGTAAGAATTTTTTAAGTAAAAATTATTACCTTAGTATTAAAAAAATGTTTTTTTCAGCATTCAGAAGTTTCGAGAGAATGGAATAATATCTCGAGCAAGGAAGGAAACTCTTAGTACTATTCGCAATGAAAAAGAAGTTTCGTTTACATCATTAGGTCTTTCTGAAGTCACTCCACTGTTTACATTTTTATTAAGTGGATTTGCCCTCAGTCTAATCATATTTTCGTATGAGAAATTTCACAGACAAATTGTACTGTATTTTGTAAAAAAATCATGAAGGAAAATTGAGAAAATTAGGAAACCGACGAAAACCAACTGTTTGTACAATGATGGAAAGTCTTTTTCAGTTTATTCTTAGTACAGGGAGCCACAGCCACGCCCTTTGGGACCTTATACCCCATAAGAGGGTTATAGTTATACAGTAAATTACAAAAACAAATTATAAGATGATACACTTGTAACAAGACTACTTTCGTACAAAACGAGTGATGAAGCCGTTACTTAGCAGTACACAAATAAAAATTAACAAGTGGTAATCACAATTGGAAAAAAAAATGTTTGTAGCATGAGTGGAAATAAAAAAATATCTCCCCCATAGGCCTAGCACATTAGGGCCCAACTTGCAAAACTTCTTTTTTGAAAATTACTCTTACGTATGAATTGTGTAAAACATTAAAGCTACGCTCACTAAAGTTTTAATAGGTAATTTAAACCGTTGTACACTTCATCACCCTCGATTTTTTAAATTGATTATAAAAGAAATTAACAGTGCTTATTAACTAAAAGTTTGCAACTAATCTATAGTAAGCTTTACGTACATATCTATGTTTAACTGAAAATGTTTCTGATTTTATTTCTTGGAAAATATGAAGTTAGGCTCTCTAAAGTTTCGGTAATATTTTTGAAGTGATTAAAGAAGTGTTGTAGTTTTTTTTTTTATTTCGGAAAGAAATAAATATCACGATAAGCTGGGAATGAGAAAGAAATTCTCATATTGATTACTGACAAAGAATATTAAAGTTTTGGTCGTTGGTAAAATCATTGTTGTTTGTAGTAAGAAACATTATTTTGAAGAAAATTGTTTTTGCGTTCTGCTAAAATTTATACTGTGTAGTGTTAAATAACATTTTATATCATGTTAAAACGATACATAAATGATTGGCGCATCTTACTAAGTTTCCGTCGAATAAGTGCTGTCGTCTCGATATTTTGCGGCGGAGCGATGGTGCTTTTGTGGCGAATCCTATTTTTTTACCGAGGGCACACAAGCCTCTCAAAAACGCCCGTGGTAGAAAAATATACTAAAATTCTTCAATAATGGCCAATTTAAATAGAAATATACAAACTTTCATCTCATCTTACTAATATATAAAGTAAAGTCGCTAAAATCGTTGTAATCGCTAACCGCGAAAACTACTGAACCGATTTTGCTAAAATTTTGCAGCTGGTTCTTCATAATCAAGAATAATAATAAGGAATAGCTGCAAGTTTCTCCACCAGCCTCATTCAGGGCAGTTATAAGTATTTACGTTCACTACTTAAACATCAATCTCATCGGTTCTTTTAAGGGCCACCTAAGTTTAAATTATCTTGCCAACTAATACATTTTAACAACGATTTCCGGAGACGATTCGTCAACTATAAAAGGCTATGTAAAGTCGGCCACTATTAAACCAAGTCAATCATTAATTGGCAGATGTCACGAACAAAGTTTTTCGTCGTAAGGCTGGGAACCCCAGTGACCGACGACTCTATATTACCCTCTGAAATTTAAGCATTTAACCAGGAATCATCGATATCCTCCAAGGTCTGCGCTGGGAGAACCTATCAGCTATGAAAAAAAATAATAAACGTGAGCCAACGGGACACTTACCAACGGGCAAGCATCACCAACCAACCTTTCCACCTTAAATCACCAAAACAACTGAGTCTAAAAAATAGGTGCTTTAGTCTTAATTAACCGTCTAAAATAATTGGCTTCGACGTTATATAAGAAGATGTTAGGAAAGAGCTCAACAAGTAGCTCCAAAGCTTCAAACCCTGAGATATCCTGGCAGTCACGTTTGTTGGAAACTTCAGTCAAGAAAGATTTTACTTAAGAAGCTCACTGGTCCTTTTCAAGTTCATCGAACGTCGAACAACTTTGCCAACAAATACATTACAACCTTATAAAGTTGAAAAAATAGCCTTTAGAGCTCACAAGAGTCCGAACTATGCCAAAAGTCAGAAAAAGTCGAATTTGAAGGAAACCTTTAAATGCATGTTATGAATACAATTTTAGGCGTCAAGAAAATTACGAAAGAATTTATTAAGTGAGAGATCAGCTTTTCACTATAACCGTCATAGTAATCTCTTGAATCTTTCAGATTTTTAAATCGGTAGAATATGTATTTGTATTTTTGTTGCGATAAATGTCGTAGAGTTTAAGCTCCAGGACTTTGTTGCTCTGGTATTAAAGTTGTGAGAGAAGAGTAAAAAAATAATTTTAATTATCTACTTTTTTTTGAGCTATGAATTTTTACAACTTAAAAAAAAGCTCTGTTCATACACTATACGGGAGAAACTGCAAATCAACGGCCTTTTAAGGCCAACGATTATTTTATGATACAAGGAATGCGCGGTACTTTTCGGCATGATTATATTTTTTTCACTTTCTACAGCTTTTTACTTTACCAAATATGCTGTATGCATTCCGAACAAATATGTTTTTCACAAGAAGACTTTTTTTTTGAAAAGTATCAGGAATAGATTTAAAATTTCTGACTGAAAACGTTTCACATTACATGTCAACACACTACGGTGTTTTATTTAGTAAATCTCGGGCAATGCCGAGACAGGGGGGGGGGCGCTAGTCAGAAGTATTTTTTTAAACAATATTTTGGTTTTTTTATTGATTTAGTTCATTTCTAGTCATAGAGAATACAAAATTTGATGTATCTGTTCAACCATCTTAATTCTACTATGCCTATAGCATTACAGGTATTTTTGCAGATGACTTGCAAACAAAAAGTATTTTTACTGCAATATGGATAACAAAATCGCATTTGGCATGAGTGTAAAGAAAGTCAACAATGGTATTCGTCTATTAATTAATATATTACGAAGAGTTTAAACTATAACTTTAAATTTTGTATTAATTTGATAAAAATTATGAAATTTAAAAGTTTTTTTGTTAAATATTTGTGAATAAAACAGATTTAATAACTGTTAGGGTGCCTGTACATGGGCGTCTTGCAGTCTGGAGACTGCCAGCCAAAGCTCGTTGTGGGAAATTCAAATAAAAGTGTATTTTTCTTCAAGTAAAGTTTGTGTGCACGTGCAATGACACTCAACTGTTAGAAGTGGTCGCGAATATCTCGCTGGCCCGCATACATCAAACGTTCATCGCTATACATCCTAAAAAAATTGCGTTTATTATTGCATGTTACTTAATAATCACAAAAATTAGTGAGAACGCAAGTGTAAGTTTTTCTGTACAGATACTTTTGTTGATAATCAAAACAGAAACATAACTTAATTATGAAATAAGTTTTGTAAGAATTTGTATCAACAATTATTTTTCCAACTTTTTAAGTCACTGACATGCAGAGAATGCACTGAAAATCTGGATCCGAGAAGTGATTTGTGGAAACACAACTGTTTAAATGGATTTGATCCCTTAGAATACACACTGGTATCTAATAACTATAACCAACTATTTCCAAGTAAATATTTATTTTATTTTATTTCGAGACCTTTTTCTACTATTGTGACTAATAATATTACTTAAATTTCATTTACAATGTATGTATTTCAGTTTTAACGACCAATTTAACTCCTGTAGCTGACAATACCAGCATCGATGGTTCTAGTTGCAAGAACAACGCTTCAGCCAACACTGACCAGGATGCATACGATAAATCTTTAATTATAGCTGTAAAGAAGAGGCTCCCCTTGTGGAATCACAAGATCCCTTTCAAAGATCGCACTACTTTGAAAAAAAACATTCTTTGGCTAGAAGTAAGTAAAGAGATGCAAGTAGAAGACGTTGAAGATGTTAAACGTAGATGGGAATCTCTTCGAAACAAGTACTTAAAAACAAGAAAGCGAGTAATAGAGTATGTGCCTAGTAGGTCAGCTGCTTCGAAGAAAAAGGACCCATCACAGTCATTTCCATTTTATGCAATTATGAAGTTCTTCAACGATGTGATTGATATGGCACCGTAAGTGTTCACTGCTTTTTATGTACAGTTGTTTGTATGTCACTGAACATCTATTATTTGACTTTAGAATGGTTTCTTCTGTAAAAAATCGTGTTGACGATGTAGCTAATACATGATCAATGTGGAGGAAGTCCTTGAAGAACAAGAACCAGCTGCACCTGATTTCTACGCAAAGAAGCCTAGAAAAAGTACGTACATATTCACAGAGCTTCTAAATAAACAATAAAATAAAATAATGTTTATTAAATATAGCACAATTGTTGCAGGATCAGTTAATACTAAAGTTTCTGACTTTGACAGTGAAATTTTGTCTTGTCTCAAGGAAAACAAACCTTTAGACGGTGTGGATGGATTTTTGCTGCAGGTTGGAGAAATCCTTCGTGATTTCCCAGTACACTCCAGACTAGAAGTTCAAATCGAAGTATTATCTTAACTGAATCAAAGAAAAAAAAGTTTTATTTAATTTTTTATAAGATTGAGATTATTGCCCAAAATGTACAGTCCACATTCGTTAAATTAAGCACACTGCAAATATAAGTACCTGTATAGGGATAAGTATATTGTGATCAAAAATAATGTAATTATCAGGTTGTGATTAACAATTCTATATGTGCAAAGATATATCCTATATGACATGTGTGTAACACATTATTAATTAAGAAGGTACCTGATTAATATAAAAAGTGGCATCTAAAGATTGAGATTATTGCCAAAAATTTACAGTACACATTCGTTAAATTAAGCACACTACAAATATAAGTACCTGTATAGGGATAAGTATATTGTGATCAAAAATAATGTAATTATCAGGTTGTGATTAACAATTCTAGATGTGCAAAGATATATCCTNATTTATTCACGATATTTCTCAAACAGCGCCTCAAGCCAATTATCCAAAATGTTTGACGTAATTCATTAACGACAGTTTCGTGACTTCCGTGATAATATTTCTCGTGAAAATATTTTATTATTAGTTGTGGTAATACCTTTTTAGCATTTTTCCCATTGAAAGGGGACTGCTCCTTCGTTCATAAAGTACTCTGCAAAGTCATCCCTTACTTTTACTGCAGCATTACGCTTAGCTCTTGCACTAATATTTCCAACACTCTGCAGTTGTGTATTTTTATCAACGATAACGGATTCATCGATATCCTTTTCTTCTTCATTATACATAATCAAAAAATTTTGTAAACAGACGCAGGCTTTTATTGCTTCAATAGTGGCAGGCAATGTTATTTCTACACGTTTTCTGAAGAGCCGCCAAGTGCTTATCAATTCACCAAAAGGACACTCAACTATTCGCCTTGCTCTGGATTGCCTGTAGTTAAAAACTTTTTTTCTCAAATCCAACTTCAAACTTCTTGGATAGGGAGTCAACATGTAATCGCTCAAACCAAATGCTTTATCTCCCAAGAACACATACGGCAGCTTTGAACCATCTTGCACCACTGGCTCTGGTTGTGGGATGTTGAATTTTTTGTTAATAATCATTTTTCCCGTTGTGCTGTTACAGAACACACCACGATCACTTTGCCGGCCTGCAGCTCCAACTTCTACAGCAATAAACTTTTTGTAAGCATCAACATAAGCTTGCAGATGGATACTGTGATGTCCCTTGTAGTCATAAAAATAGGAACTGCTGTGTGGTGGAGCCTGAAAGAAAAATCATTTAATTAAGCTTAAATGATATAAATGATATGAAAAAGGTGTATTCATAAATATATCTACCTCCATTGCAATTAATTTGCTGTCTACACATCCTAAACAATGTGAAAAATTCCATTCAGATTCAAATCCTTTGGAAATTTTTCTCCAATCATTTTGGGTTGGATTTGATATAAAAACAATTGGAATCAAACAATTCCATATTTCTTTACAGGTCTCTTTAATTATTTTGGACACTGATGTTGGACTTACTCTGAATAATAGAGACAAAGAATTTATATAATCACCAGTTGCAAGATATCTTAAAGTAAGTTGAAAGCGAATTGTAGCAGATATTGGAGCCCTAACACAAAATTTTTTTGTAATTTTTGGTCCAACTAATGACAATAATTCATCAAAAGCCTCTGGTGACATTCTAAAAAAGTTTATGAATCCTTGACTGTCATGGAGCCTAAGAGTCAAGACAAGATTGTCACTTGCGCCTTGAGCCACTTTATTCATTTCTTTAAAAAGTTCAGACACCCACACCTGATTAACTTGATAAGTTTCAATGTTCAGTAATGCTCGATAAATCAAATACATTTTTTAAATTTTATTTTCTAATATTGTGTTATGATACATGTCACTTTGCCTTTTCTTGAGTAAAACGATAATTAAGTTGTTGAGGTTAGACGATGTAATAGGCATCGTTTTTGTTTGTACAGCTCTTATAAGCAGTGTAAAAAATGTTTTGTTTTATAATAATTTTTTTAATAGTAATTCTGTGAGTGATATGCCACAGGTTTAGGATTTAAATTATTGCGCCAATCGAGCTTTGGCTGGCACAGACTGCAAGACGCCCATGTACAGGCACCCTAAGATGTATATTTGGCACTCTTAACTAAATTCCCACGCATGCGCAATAGCAAGAAGTCTGACGAGACGCCGTGACGCTGCACTTAAGTATCTAATACCTATAGTTTTCTGACTCTCGCACAGTCAGTCTGTCTGTTCGTACACGCACTCTCTGTCTTCGTATATTCTTTTATTTGATCCTGCCTTTTCGGTTCGTTTTGCCATTGTACTTAAGATAGTACATACTAAAGATAGTGACAATAAACGTGTCCGTGTTTGATGATAAAAGTGATAGTGTTGTACATTTATTTGCCTGATCGCCTACCCATAAATCCATACTGCTAACAATAATGAAACGGCATCATATATTATTTCTTCTTCTTATAGATGATGACCGTGAGTAAATCGATATTCTTAATGTTGATTACAGTCTATTCATCGACAACTGGCTCATTTTTTCGAGCAACATGTGTCACACACAAGACATTATTGTCCGAGTCAAGCCACGCCTTAACCTTATCTGAATCATATTCATCTGGGATATTAAAATCCACGCTGATGTCTGAGGAAGTATTTCCGTCCTCGTCTTTTTCAACTTTCTTGATGCCCGTAACTGAAATGGATTGACCACTGACCTAAACCAAAAAAATTGTGAATTATTAAAAAAAGTGAAACAAGTCAAAGACTTAAACAAAGAACTTTCGTGCTTACGATGACGTTGAGTGTATCCAGGACAAATATTGTGGTGTCTATTTTCTTCAGACGTTCGAACTACAAATACGCCACTGTATATTTAATTTTTGAGAAAAGTAAGAAAATGATATGTTTGTCTACGATTGATTGTTTCCTTACCTTGAAATTGTCCTTTAAGAAGCTAGAATCATCCTGAATTATTGGTTCAATCTCCAACTGCCTCGCCTTTTGAGATGTTTTGCTAGTTTGGTAACCTGCCAAGGTATATTCAAACTGGCTATCAGGCCTTGGTCCTACTGGGTTATGCCATTTAAAACGTGGTTTAGTTAAATTTTCTTCGGACATTCTGATAAAAAAATACTAGTGTAACATGAAATTCTCGATTAGTGAAAAAATAAAATTGCAAATTGTGGTTAAAGTTACTCTATAATAACCTCTTATTTGTGAGGCAAGTGGCACGAGTCTGTTGGTTTCGATAGTCTGATCCTCTCACTTTCGTGTTTCAATCCAATCTTTTCCACCTGCCTCGATAACTCAGACGATTGCTGACGTGACTCCAATTCTGTACAATAACTAGATAGCTACTACGTGGGATCGACTTCTACGAGGAGGGTTCGGTTTTACCACTGATTCGAGCGTTTCGTTGTGGCCGAGCTGCTGAACAAGGTGCACGTATTTTTTTCGTATGCTGATCATGGAAAGGGTACACCAAGTATGCGTCACTCGATTTGCGTGGAAATGTGGGCACATGTACTGCACCCCAGGAGAGGCCCGAAATTCCAAAAGAACACTGGAATGTCAAGCGATTATACAAATATCAATGTTTAAATTTCGTGTTAGTACAACATTTTGTTTTAATTTTTATCGAATATGACGTCACCTAATTGTACTATAAAATAACTCGTTTAAACAAATCTATGACAAAATGTAAGTTGCCCCGCAAGTTACTATTGTAATTTTGTAAAACTTGTATTAGTAGAAGTCTGAACGTNACATTTAATCAAAAATCAATTTTAATTGGTTATTATACGTATATCTTACAATTTTATTCACCTTACATAAATGTCAAAAGTCACAGTTATTAGCTTTTTCCCATTGAAAGGGGACTGCTCCTTCGTTCATAAAGTACTCTGCAAAGTCATCCCTTACTTTTACTGCAGCATTACGCTTAGCTCTTGCACTAATATTTCCAACACTCTGCAGTTGTGTATTTTTATCAATGATAACGGATTCGTCGATATCCTTTTCTTCTTCATTATACATAATCAAAAAATTTTGTAAACAGACGCAGGCTTTCATTGCTTCAATAGTGGCAGGCAATATTATTTCTACACGTTTTCTGAAGAGCCGCCAAGTGCTTATCAATTCACCAAAAGGACACTCAACTATTCGCCTTGCTCTGGATTGCCTGTAGTTAAAAACTTTTTTTCTCAAATCCAACTTCAAACTTCTTGGATAGGGAGTCAACATGTAATCGCTCAAACCAAATGCTTCATCTCCCAAGAACACATACGGCAGCTTTGAACCATCTTGCACCACTGGCTCTGGTTGTGGGATGTTGAATTTTTTGTTAATGATCATTTTTCCCGTTGTGCTGTTACAGAACACACCACCATCACTTTGCCGGCCTGAAGCTCCAACTTCTACAGCAATAAACTTTTTGTAAGCATCGACATAAGCTTGCAGATGGATACTGTGATGTCCCTTGTAGTCATAAAAATAGGAACTGCTGTGTGGTTGAGCCTGAAAGTAAAATCATTTAATTAAGCTTGTATTAATGATATAAAAAGGTGTATTCATAAATATATCTACCTTCATTGTAACTAATTTGCTGTCTACACATCCTAAAACAATGTGGAAAATTCCATTCAGATTCAAATCCTTTGGAAATTTTTCTCCAATCATTTTGGACACTGATGTTGGACTTACTCTGAATAACAGAGACAAAGAATTTATGTAATCACCAGTTGCAAGATATCTTAAAGTAAGTTGAAAGCGAATTGTAGCAGATATTGGAGCCCTAACACAAAATTTTTTTGTAATTTTTGGTCCAACTAATGACAATAATTCATCAAAAGCCTCAGGTGACATTCTAAAAAAGTTTATGAATCCTTGTCTGTCATGGAGCCTAAGAGTCAAGACAAGATTGTCACTTGCGCCTTGAGCCACTCTATTCACTTCTTTAAAAAGTTCAGACACCCACACCCGCTTAACTTGATAAGTTTCACTGTTCAGTAATGCTCGATAAATCAAATACATTTTTTAAATTTTATTTTCTAATATTGTGTTATGATACATGCCACTTTGCCTTCTCTTGAGTAAAACGATAATTAAGTTGTTGAGGTTAGACGATGTAATAGGCATCGTTTTTGTTTGTACAGCTCTTATAAGCAGTGTAAAAAATGTTTTGTTTTATAATAATTTTTTAAATAGTAATTCTGTGAGTGATATGCCACTCAACAATTATTTTTCCAACTTTTTAAGTCACTGACATGCAGAGAATGCACTGAAAATCTGGATCCGAGAAGTGATTTGTGGAGACACAACTGTTTAAATGGATTCGATCCTTTAGAATACACACTGGTATCTAATAACTTGCAAGGGGGCACTTCTATCACCTAGAATTTATAATACACGCTTTACATTTATAGTTATATTCTTCTATTTATTATATTTTCTTGTAATAAAAAATNACGATGTAATAGGCATCGTTTTTGTTTGTACAGCTCTTATAAGCAGTGTAAAAAATGTTTTGTTTTATAATAATTTTTTTAATAGTAATTCTGTGAGTGATATGCCACAGGTTTAGGATTTAAATTATTGCGCCAATCGAGCTTTGGCTGGCAGTCTCCAGACTGCAAGACGCCCATGTACAGGCACCCTTAGTCTAACCAAGTATACGTAAGAGGAAATTAAAGAGGGAAAATTTTAATTAAAATGTTCGTCTACATAAAATTTCTTTTGAATTAACGAGGTAGAATTTTAATTAAATTGGAAATTATCGTTCATGTTTTATATATTTTTTAAATCTAATCATTTGATTAACTAAAAGAGTAGCAAGGAATTGGATACAATTAATTCGTGCAGAAATTGAAGATACAATTTCCTTAGAATTATACGATTAAATAAATTTAAGAAAGGGAATAATCAATTGTACTTTTTTGAATAAACCTTACCTTCCACAGATGAATGCGAGTCTCCTTTTTTAGAGTTAAATAATAAAAACTAGAATCGTAGCCGTTCAGATATTTTATGAAATTGTCATTGTATAAGTTAAAAAAGAGTCTTTGTTCTGAATGATTTGACTCGGGGAAAATAATTTAGAGACCAATTGAAAATAACTTATTAATTGATGTTACAAACGTGTTATCGTTTAGGCGGACAAAATCGAACTGCCCCGAAGCATAACCTCACAGTTCACAATAAAAAAAATAACATCGAGAAAAGCCCCATGGCAACGACAAACGACGAACGCTTCTATGGCCTACCGTCCGCGATGAACCTATTTGTTATATCGCCCTGTGCCTCATTCGAATTCAGGAAAGTGCGGCCCCAGATGTTCCTTTTCGAACTCTGTGCGGGCGGCCTACTCAGAACTTCAATTTTATCTCTGTGGCGAAGCATTCTCAAATAATATATAATGGGTTATTGAACGAGTAACTGTGCGGTTGAACCAGAACATCCTCCCCCGCTGAACAAAAACTGGAAGTTTAGTACAACTCACGCAAACTTAACTAGTTTTCCGCTTGGTCTTAAGAATAATTCATTTGAAGTTCGAACTTCCACGACTCATACTTGGTGATCTGAACCTGAAAATACTTGCGTTACAACTCCCTTATTCCAACAATTACGATTTACATTTTCATCAAGAATTAAAACTAGGTCGTTTTCTTTCAAAGGCGCTTCTTTTTCATGCCACTTTTTACGAGTCATCAAGGTCAGCAAATATTCACGCAGCCATCTTTTCCAGAATAAATCTGTATAATGTTGTGCTAAAATCCATTGCTTGCGCGTACAGAATTTCTCAGTCTCAAATTTACTAATTCGAATTAACCCAGAGGATGTTCCTATTAGAAAGTGATTTTGAGTTAAGGCCTCTTCGTCTCGAGGATCCACGGATACATGTGTGAGAGGCCGAGAGTTTACACAATGCTCGATTTCTATAGTAAAACTTCCTCACTAGGTACGCGATCTTTTAAAACAACACTTAAGGCTGATTTAGCCGATCGAATAAGCCGTTCCCAAGCACCCCCCATGTGCGATGCAGTCGGGGGATTGAATTTCCAACTTATTTGTTTTTTATCAGCAAAACGTTTGATTAATTTACGGTTTAATTCTTGTAATGCTTTCCAGATTTCTTTACTCATACCTTTGAAATTACTTCCGTTATCACATTAAATAACACTTGGAGTGCGTCGAAGTGCAGAAAAGCGCCTTAGAGCCATAATAGCTGAGTCAGTGCTCAGGCTATAATCCAGTCCAAAATAATCTAGGCCACAATGAGTAAATGGAAGGATGCGACTTTCGAGTCTAGCTGATGGCAGCGCTGCCATTTTTGGATTCGCGGGTGTTCCCCTTAATATTTTGCAGATTATACATTTATTCACGATATTTCTCAAACAGCGCCTCAAGCCAATTATCCAAAATGTTTGACGTAATTCATTAACGACAGTTTCGTGACTTCCGTGATAATATTTCTCGTGAAAATATTTTATTATTAGTTGTGGTAATACCTTTTTAGCATCTAGAATAACTGGCGATTTATTAGTTTCGCTGGTATCTTTTAAATTTTCGAGTCGACCTTTTGCGCGTTATAGACCTTGATTACCTAAGTAAGACTCTAATAAAGTACGATTTTGCTTGACTAATTTTTAAACACAATAACTCTGCCCTTGCTCGAGGACCAAGTGAATCTTTACTTTTTAATTTCCACAGTTTAACGTCCTTAAAAAATATTGACAACGCTTGAAAAATCATCGAAACCTAATTAAGTAGACGTTCTAAAGAGAAAAGCGTGAAAAATCAATCAGTGAAGGTTCGGAAGTTAGTGTTGTAGCAACCATATAATTAGTTACTAAATATTTGGTCTTATCCTCGCATTGAATTGTCTTAAAATCACCCTTTGGCCAATCCTGCTCAGGTTTTTGTAAAAATTCAGGCTCCCATAACCACCTACTGTTTTTCTCTAGTGCACCAAATACACACCTAGTTCCATCGTCCGCCAGATTAAAGGCCTTTGAACTTGCGTCGCAAAAAATGTAAAGCTCAGCTTCTTTAACTTGATGAGCTTTTACTTGATAACAGCGATCTATTTCGCATTCTGCATTTTCGTTTATTTCTATTGCTTGTTTAACTCGCGATGACGCTTCTTCGATCGTTTCAGAACTATCTAAAAAATCATCCATGTAACAATTATTTATCAACCTTTTCGATGTCTCTGGATATTTTTGACTAAATAAAGTTGCGTTTATATTTTTAACATAAATAGCTGTGCAAGGAGAGCTCGTTGCACCAAATAACATAGATGACATTAGATATTCCTGAGGTTCGATCGACCTATCTTCCGCCCTCCACAAAAAGCGCTGCGCGTCGCGATCTTCGGTTCTAATCTTGATTTTCAAGAACATACCGCGTATATCTGCTTTCACAGCAAACGTATATTGGCGAAAGCGCATCAGCACTCCTGGTAAAGATTTCAACAAAGAAGGGCCCGGAAGTAATAGAATCATTAAAACTGACAGAAGAGGTCTTCGACGCTGCATCAAAAACGAGTCTAACTTTTCCCGGTTTGTTTTTATTTTGGACCCCAAAATGAGGTAAATATCAAATTCTTTCTCCCGTTATTTCTCTATCAGCCTTTTCAGCAAACCCATTTGAAATGAATCTATCCATCTCCTTATAATAGATTTCCGTGTTATTCCCTATTACGGTCGAATTTATCTCCAAGCTTCCGCAAGCGCGTTCGGTCTACTATCTGGTAAAGAAGTATTTTCAGATTTCCACAAAAGGCCCGTTACCCATCCAGAATTTGTCTGTCGACACGTATCATTCAAAATTTCGAGCACTCTTTTATTTTCGATATTCGACTCTTTTTCTTCGAGATCGAAAAAATCTATTTCAAAATAAAAATTGATTAAATTTTCCAAGTTATCATTTTTAGAATTAGACCGTTTACATTCATTGACAATATTTACTTGCCGAATTTTATCTGGACCTGAATGACAGTGAATGGCCCATTCTAATAAACATCGTGAAACGGCCATATTATTGTGAAATTCAAAATACTCTCGAATGAGTTTTAAATTACAATAATCTTGTCCTATTAGCATAACAGGGGCTTCACTATAAGATTCAACGTAAATATCGGTCTTGTTGTGACAATACTTTGTAAGGTCTTCGCTGACAGTCTGAACTGAAAATCCTAACTTTTTTATGATCAGAATGTTTTTTAGCGAAAAAATACTTGATTCACCTTGAATTTTAACATCCACCTTTTCACTTGACATTACGGTCGCACTCTCATCCCCTAAAACTTTCAGTGCTATATTGATTTTTGAGCCTTTTAATTTTAATTCTGAGACAAGCTTTAAATCAATCAAAGTAGCTTGAGATGCATCATCTAATAAAGCGTAAATTTTCTTCGATTTTTCTTTTCCAAAGATAGTAACGGGAATAATTTTTAAAAATGTCCCTGTTGTAAGTCAAAAGGACGTATTTACCGATTGAAATACATCTACCTTCGATTCAGAGGTTATAATGGTTTACTACTTTGAGTTGGAACATTTTCAATTTTAAAATCAACGTTTTTCGGAATGAAATGAAGAAAGGTGTGATGATTGCGACCGCACTGTCCACATCGTAAGTTCTTGTTACAATCGCGACGAGGATGACCATTTTCAAGACAGCCGTAACACAGTCTATTATAAAATCCTCACCTGGAATTGATAAAATAAGTTATGAGGTTATTATATCACTCAATTACCCGAACATGTTATGAGAGTCCTACTCGATATTTATAATGACATCTACTTCAGCAACCAATTCCCTCCTGAGTGGCACACATTTCTAATTACTTTTATTCCCAAAGAGAATGGTAAGGTCAGACCCATCTCAATGGTTTCCTGCTTTCTAAAAATTTTGGAAAAGATGGTTAACTTTAGATTAGTTAGGTGGTTGGAGACAAACAACGTCCTCTCCCCCATGTAATTTGGTTTTAGGAAAGGTCGCTCCTGCTCGGATAATTTATCCATACTGGTTTCCTCAATTCAGGATTGCTTTTATAATAAAGATAGTCTTATTGGTCTGTTTTTGGATATTAAGGGGGCGTTTGACAACGTTGTCCCTGCCATACTAATCCAGGACCTGATGGACTTGGGAATACCCAAAGAAATGATATATTTTGTAAAGAACGTCGTACTTGAAATAACTCTAGTTCCAGTTAACCTGATGAATTTTGATAACCGTATAGTCACTCAAGGTTTGCCGCAGGGCAGTGCTTTAAGCCCTACTCTATACGCTATCCATACCAAAGGTTTATCATCAATTGCAGGAAGACGAATAATAACATTCTCAAATTTGCTGACGATCTTGCCGTGACCATCTGGGAAAAAAATCTTGTTGAAATGTTTAGGCAGTTCGAACCCAAGGCTAGAAATATCTCACTGTACTTGGAAAAGAGGGGCCTCAAAGTTGCTCCTGAGAAATGTCACCTCGTTATTTTCAACCGACATCATCTGAAAACTGAACAATTTTTCTTGACGTTGAGAGGCACTGAAATCCCAGTCGAAAAATCTTTTAAATTTCTTGGCATGGTGTTGGATAGTAAACTAAGTTGGAAAGCACATATCGATTACCTTACTATGAAATGTATCGCCCCTACTAACGTCCTAGCTTATCTTCGCAGAACGTGGTGGGGTGCTAATCCCGACCTTCTATTAACTCTGTACAAGTCTTTGGTCAGATCTCGACTAGAGTACTGCGGTTTTCTCGTATCTCCTTGTTCAACTACTAGTCTTAAGAAACTTCATTCCATTTAATATAATGATCTACGATTAGCACTCGGCTACTTCGCACTCCTATGAATGTAATTTTGGCAGAATCTTGCATTCCCTCTTTAGAGTTTAGATTTAAATACCTATGTTTTCGATACCTACTGAGATTGCTCTCTACTAGAAACAGTTTAGTTTTAAAGTCAATCAGTGCACTTTATAGTTCTTCAACCTTGTACAGCGATAACTTTTCTGAATCTCTGCTATTGTATTGTTACGAAGCTGCCTATCCTTTACAACCCTATACAGACTATTCTCTTGTTCATTGTAAAAACTCAATCTCGTTTGAAGGTTCCCTTTTTAATCCAATGGTTGATGTCAAATTATGGTTGAAAATTCAACGATCAGATGATTCCAAGGCCGAGTTTTGTGATTTATTTTCCAACTCTGACACTGTGTATGTCGATGTGTATGCCGATGGCTCAAAACAGTCAGTAGACAACCCTGGAGTTGGTTTCACTTGTTGGTCAGTCAGGAAAAATCTCCAACTCTCGTATAAAATCCACGACGTGGGATGTATATTCACTGCCGAAGGTCTAGCAATTGTGGATTCACTTCGTAGAATCGCACACTGCCATGACTCCTTGAGCGTTCTAAAGGCTCTCAAGCATGCTTCTTCTCTACTAATTTCCGAAATTAAAGAAATGTTGTACCAATTAAGCAGTGACGGTAAGCCCGCAGAACTGATTTGGATACCCTCCCATCTGGGTATTCCAGATAACGAGAAGGTTGACCTAATAGCAAAACAAATTGCACTGGTGGAGGCCGTCCTTCCTGACAGGAAAACAATCCCACACTCTGACTTTATTAGTTGATTTAAATCCGAAATTAAATGTAAAAATAACAATGAGCTAAAAATAATTGGTCAGAACAAAGGCAAATTTTATTTTGATCATTTTTTTTTTCAAGAAAAGTCGCCACCTTGGTTCCTTGGTTCAAAGCTTCCCAGAAAAGCGATAGTATTATTTAATAAAATAAGAAGTAATCATACATCTCTTAACAGTAGCCTGAACAGACAAAATATTGTTGATTCTAACTTGTGTGCATGTGGTGTTGACTCAGATACAATTGAACATGTATTCTGGCAATGCAGTCTCTATAATACAGAAAGAAATGAAATGATCCAATTTTTCCATAAAATTCAATTGTTTGCACCATACTCAATTATTTCGATTCTAGCTCGTCTTGAACCAACGGTTTTACTAATAGTAGCCAAATTTATTTGTGATATTAATCTTAATATCTAAGTTTAAAAGGATCTACATAGAAGCTAATTTAAGATCTGATAAGACTGTTTGAATATATTAATTTTGAGTATTGATGTGTAATAGATTTCGATAATTTTTCTATAACTAAGAATTGATCGCTACCTTTGAACTTGTATACTTGTACGTTTGTATTCACCGCCGAAAGGCGTTACTGTATCTACTGCGGCTGTGTTCGCATAAAAGGATGCGTATACATGGGAGTCCCGAAGTCCCGAGACTGACAGAGCTCGAGAAATCACGTTGGCGGTAAAATGTAAAAAGTATAAGGTGCTTCTTTGATCTCATTCCCTGTTTGTATACATAACGAGCTGTTCCTTATGAAATTTAAGTTTAAAGCTTTATAACAGTTGAAATAAAATTTTTGTGTTACACACCTTGAATAAAAATAAGCAATAGTATCATAACAGTAAGTACAGTAATGTAGTTAAGTCAATTGAATTAATTAAAATTATGTTAAATATAAAGTCATAACAACATCACCTTTCCATCAAAAAATTTGTTAACTTAGTTATTGTAAATTGAGAATATGAATGTTTTATTTTAGTCACTAACCTATAAATACTGCAATGAATCTCTAAACATTGCAAACAATAATTGGAATCACAGGTGTTTCAAGAAATTATCATCAACTAAATATGTCTAGTTATCAAATGATGAAGATAAAGTTTTTCCAAGTGATTTAACTAAACGCGATATATTAAAAGCAATTTTTTCATTTTTTTTTTTACTGCAATCTTGTCATGAGTATTAGCATTTTTTTTCAATAACACTAAAATAATGTTTTTTAAGTTAGAAGTTGTGAGGTGCATCGTTTGAGTTCCATTCGCAGCCAAACAATATAATTTTTTTCAATAAATAATACAAAGTAGTACTTCAACTTGTAAGACGTTTACGAGAGACTAATCAAAATTATTCCGCCAACGTGATTTCTCGAGCTTTAGGGGGCCTGTACACTCGCAGTATCTTAATTCGAAAACCGCGAAATTCAAAAATGTTTCAAGAGTTTTATATGGGTAATGAGTTCAATGTGACCCTTAGCTTCTTGCATCAACTTGTGAGCACTTGGCAAGTCATCAGGGGCATGAAAGCACTTGGCCTTACGGCATAGCCATTTGGCTTTTGATAGATTAGAATCAGTGATACTTAGTGCCCGATCAATATCGACAATACAGTCCTCACTTCAACAAGTGTAAGAGTAGAGCTGATCTGTTGGTACAAGCTATTGCTAGCTCTTCAGACTTGGTTGGGGCAAGGGCTATGGCCATTGTGTATCTTTGCCAAATGAATTCATGTGCATCAAAATCGTGGACCTTCCGTTCAAATAACTCGTTACCTTTCAATCTCATCTTCTCGGAAGATATCAGATTCTTAGGTTTTGGCTTGACGGTATACTTTTTAATGATCTAACAAGACAGAGACTTAAGCTTCCTCGGTAAAACTTTTTTCTCTTGTTCCAACATTGTTATAACTAGGTAAAACCTATAAAAACAACATATTTCAAGCAAACTTCAGAATGCCGGTGTTTATAAGAGCGGAAAAAAGTTTAATTTTGTGGCAATAAATGATAGTGGAAAATAAAATAGGGAGTGCCTAAACAATAAAGTTATATGAGAACAAGAAATATACAAATTGTTATCACAAATGAGAAACAATAGAGATTGAAAATTTTTCCTCACTTGATGTGCTAACAAAGTAGTTATATTTCCGTATTATACCTTTTATCATACGTTATTTTTGTTAACGAGGTACGCATTTTTCTTACCAGATATTCCAAATTGTTGACTTCGAAGACTGGAGGAAAAAAAAGTATCAACGATAAGTGGAGTACTTTTGAGAGTTTTGAGCTCGCAGTAGCGTTGTTTATAGTTGTTTAAGGAGGTTCGGTAGTGTTAGCGGGGGGAAATCTCAGAGAGGCAAGGGGAGGGAGAGCGTCTGGCAACGTTGTGAATTTTTTCGGCTGCTGGCACGTCGTCTACTGTTGTTGTCGTCTACTGCTGTTGTCGTCGTCTACTGATGACAGTGTACTTATTTCTTCAGTTGAATTTTTTATAATTAAATTTTCAATTACAAAAGGAGTTTTTACTATTCGTTACATTTCAAAGCGTGCTCCAAAAGCAGCGTTGCCAAGTCGTCTGCTGCGAGCACATTTTTTGCTGTTTTTTAATAGAAATTTGTGGTAGGGCTCTCTCAAACTTTGACAAAATATTATTTTGACAATATTCTTTCATTTAAAAAAAAAAAAAA
>NW_019379686.1:391450-402067 GCF_000648655.2 Copidosoma floridanum
TTTTTTTTTTTTTTAAATGAAAGAATATTGTCAAAATAATATTTTGTCAAAGTTTGAGAGAGCCCTACCACAAATTTCTATTAAAAAACAGCAAAAAATGTGCTCGCAGCAGACGACTTGGCAACGCTGCTTTTGGAGCACGCTTTGAAATGTAACGAATAGTAAAAACTCCTTTTGTAATTGAAAATTTAATTATAAAAAATTCAACTGAAGAAATAAGTACACTGTCATCAGTAGACGACGACAACAGCAGTAGACGACAACAACAGTAGACGACGTGCCAGCAGCCGAAAAAATTCACAACGTTGCCAGACGCTCTCCCTCCCCTTGCCTCTCTGAGATTTCCCCCCGCTAACACTACCGAACCTCCTTAAACAACTATAAACAACGCTACTGCGAGCTCAAAACTCTCAAAAGTACTCCACTTATCGTTGATACTTTTTTTTCCTCCAGTCTTCGAAGTCAACAATTTGGAATATCTGGTAAGAAAAATGCGTACCTCGTTAACAAAAATAACGTATGATAAAAGGTATAATACGGAAATATAACTACTTTGTTAGCACATCAAGTGAGGAAAAATTTTCAATCTCTATTGTTTCTCATTTGTGATAACAATTTGTATATTTCTTGTTCTCATATAACTTTATTGTTTAGGCACTCCCTATTTTATTTTCCACTATCATTTATTGCCACAAAATTAAACTTTTTTCCGCTCTTATAAACACCGGCATTCTGAAGTTTGCTTGAAATATGTTGTTTTTATAGGTTTTACCTAGTTATAACAATGTTGGAACAAGAGAAAAAAGTTTTACCGAGGAAGCTTAAGTCTCTGTCTTGTTAGATCATTAAAAAGTATACCGTCAAGCCAAAACCTAAGAATCTGATATCTTCCGAGAAGATGAGATTGAAAGGTAACGAGTTATTTGAACGGAAGGTCCACGATTTTGATGCACATGAATTCATTTGGCAAAGATACACAATGGCCATAGCCCTTGCCCCAACCAAGTCTGAAGAGCTAGCAATAGCTTGTACCAACAGATCAGCTCTACTCTTACACTTGTTGAAGTGAGGACTGTATTGTCGATATTGATCGGGCACTAAGTATCACTGATTCTAATCTATCAAAAGCCAAATGGCTATGCCGTAAGGCCAAGTGCTTTCATGCCCCTGATGACTTGCCAAGTGCTCACAAGTTGATGCAAGAAGCTAAGGGTCACATTGAACTCATCACCCACAAGAACAAAGATCACACCAAAGTGCTGACTCTGATTGAATTGACTGAGAAATTAATCAGCAAAAAATATTCTAACCCAAGTGAAAAATTTAACGATCCCAAGATGCCAGAGCTTAACATTGAAACAGAAGACTTTAGTAACGTCACAGACAAGTACAGTCCAAAACTAGGAAGACACCTTGTCACAACTCGTGACATTGCCCCTGGGGAAGTGATATATGTCGAAGAACTATACTCGGTATCTATTTTACATTCCAAAAAAGCATATCCCTTCTGCAGTCATTGTCATGCTGCATGTTTGACAACAATACCATGTGATTTGTGTTCATCAGTTATGTTTTGCTCTGAAAAATGTAAGACCGACGCTTGGAATGAATACCACGACATTGAGTGCTATACTTTAGCGGATTACATGAAGGGAAATAGTACAGATAGTATTATACACAACGTTATTCATATTACAGAATCTCAAACTTCTTCTGGGAAAAATTAACAAAAAAAAAGGTAAGCCTAAGTTTACTTTCATTTTCTACATTTCACCCATTAAGTTTTAAAATAAAAAAAAAAACAAGAAATAGTCACGATGTTTTCACTTTACAGAAAATCCTACAGAAAAAGTCATTATTGATGGAAATCTAAAAATGAACAAATTCTTAAAACTATGCCAATTGGTTGCAACTGAATCATCTTTTACTTTAGACAATTATTCAGACATAGCCTTGCACACTTTGATTTCTTTGGCTTTGAACACTACGTTTTTTGGGAAAAAATTTAATGCTAAAGAATGTAAAATTTTGTCCAGTAACAAGGATATTGTGTTTTTGGGATCACTCATTTACAGGATTACTACATTTGTTGCCAATGGAATCGAAGTGAGTATTTTCATGAGTAAAGTACTATTTGTTATTTAAAAAGAATTTTCTGTTTCTGATTGTGCGATTGCTTCAGAAAAATTTTTCTTTGAATGTTAATATGTTATAATGTAATTTAGAAGAAATACTTGAAAAAATCAAATGTTACTCAACTTATAAATAATTAATTGCAATCACGACTAAAAGTGCATTTCATGTGATAACATTTTTATGAAGATTTCGAATATACGGGATTTAATGAGAAGACGAACTGGCCGTAATTTTACCATTGGTGCCGCAATACCAAGTGTGTTTACTTGTTTTGTTAAACATAGCTGTGATCCAAATGCCAGCAAAATCTTTAATCAAGCTAGTACTTTAGCCGTCTATGCTTTGAGACCAATAAAACAGGGTGAAAAGGTATTGCAGTTTTAATTTCATTTATGTTTTTAAGTGTATCATGCGATAAATGATTTTTAAAAAATTTTTATTCAATCTAATTTTAGATACTCGCGGCTTATGTCGATAATTATAGAATACAGGATAAATTTTCGAGACAGATGTATTTATTAGAATATCACCAATTTACATGTAACTGTCGAGCTTGTAAAGAAAATTGGCCTCCTCTACTGAATACAACTGACTCCATAATGATGGTATTATTTATCCTTTTGAATATTAACTATATAATTATATATAAGAACAAGTTTGTGCTCAAAAAAATTTGAAATTTATTTTTAGATGAAACCAAAAAACTACGAAAAGAAGCTGTTTAAAACGCCACTAGAACTAGAGTTGTACAGAAAACATGAGCCAGTGATTGCAAAAAACTATCAACCTATTTACAATTTTGTGTGCACTCAGAAAATGTTGTCGGATTTGGCACGATCAATAGAAACTGCTCTTAAAGAAATACCCCAACCTTCAGCTGTAACCTGCTTCTTGCTTGCAGCATTAAACTTAGTTAGTAGTCACTTGTATTCGTATGTATATCCAATATCTGATAACTGCGTAACAAATAAGTTTTCTTTGCCTCACTAAAAGTAATAATTTTTTAACAACTCTTTAATTTATTTAATGCATGCTAGAAATTTAAATCATTACAATAGAGCTTGATTGTATTTACTTACAATTATGACAAGCTTCCTAATTTTTTTGTATTTTTCAAATCAAGAAGTATTTATGTGAGTGTTAACTATAGCTCAAAAACTAGTTGCAGTTTTAAATTCCTCTACTGGAGTGTAGTTTATGAAATCAAACAGTTCAATGTAATTTTGTGCAGTTACTTTCAAGTTTATTGTAATTTTTATTATATTAAATAAACTTTTTTTCAAACAAGTAGACTAGGCTTACGCTATTTCCAAAATAATTAATAAAGAATTAAATTCTACATCGCATAAAATTGAAAACGTTGATAAATTATACTAAAAAAAAGTAGACCTTTTGACTGGCAAAAACAATATTTCAGCAGTATATTATAGAGAAAGAGGATATATCTCGATTCCATACGACTACACAGCGGGCTACATTCGAAATGTGACGAAAAAGGACAGAAGAATCAATCAATCGATCAGAGATATCAATAGCAAACGTGAACAGTTACTTACCCATCATACTCACCGTCGGCGATGTTGCTTGACTTCACTGATCGACCGTAATGGTAAATAACATATGTATGTCTACTTTACATTCACAAACTCATACAAGTCTTTTTATTCTTGGAGTGTTGGGAATAGCTTACTTTCTGGACGAGAAGTGTGTACTTTTTTTCCTTACATAAGTCCACATATGGGTATGTTGCATAGTTTGTTTAACTTAATTTTAAAATTCCAAAACGTATATTTACAATACTAAATAAAAAAACACTACATTTTAACGGGGGAGGGGTATATATAGAATACATTCGCAGCCTTACCACAAATTTCAAAATTTCAAAAATCATTAGCTATCACTGGAATCTTAAAATAATTAATAAAGAAGAAAAGGTAATATGAGTTATACCTAAGTATTATATACACCACACTGGCGTGGAGCTAGCACAGCGGATGGGACATATACCTACTTACTACATAGCAGGGATATCCTATAGGGGATACGGAAAAACCACAGAGGTTCCTGAAAAAAGGTGCGGTCAGAGCCGGGATTCGATCCCCGGTCGAGTAGATTGACGAGCAATAAGTGCTCTATCATTAAGGCGAAGAGACTCGCATGAAACTTGAAAAAACCAGTTAACTGGTTGGAAAGTCGGACATTTGAGTAATGAATTTTACCTCGAAAAAAGTAAGATTTTAAACAAGAACAATTTCCTTAAGAGAAATTAAAAATGTCATGACAATTTAAAAGTTTAAATTAATTAATTTAATTAAAAAATTAAAGTGTAAATTAATTTTTTTTTTTCTAATTATAATACCTATCTACAAAAAAAATACTATAATCTTATTATGCATAAATATTTCTTATAAGTTGCAATAATAGTTTAAGTAAATTCAAGCTTGGCAAAGTACCATCGTAGATCTGAACTTTTGAAAAGAAAAAACACGAAAAAAAAAATCCACAACACTCAAACTGGTATTACATTTTTTTTTTTTAATTTTTAGGGTGACTTGGACCGCCTTCTGTATAAATACACTTATAACAATAAGTTATACAAGATAAAAAAAATCACCAGAAAAGTACCGGAAAATAATAGTTGTAAAAATTAATAGATTTTTTTAAAGCACCTAAAATGGTACGTACCTGGCGCATGTACATACCGACGGCCTGGACGAAGAAAAGCTTAGCTCAGGCTGCGATTACATGGACTAAAAGAATATCCTAAACTTGTCAAATTCACGTCTAAACTTGACGTAAGACACGAGTACAAGTTTGGGATATTTTTTGGTCCAAATAATCACAGCCTCAGACTTCCATGTTATTTTGAAAGGCAACATCTGAGATAAGCTTTTCTTCGTCCGGGCCGTCGATACACATTCAGAAGCAGCTCAAAGGAGAAATATTGATATATTTTATACTTTTCTTCCTTTATACTTTGTAGTAATTCCCATAAGAGTACGTGTTAAAGTGGCAATTTTTCAGCAGTTGCGATGTAAGTACTCGAAAATAAACTGGTTGACCATAATATTATGCATATTGAGCATACTTTATTGACATAATATCTGAATTTCTGGTTTTTATCATTCTAATAAAAAATGCCGAAGCCACCTTAAAACGTATTTTTTCGTAATGTGCATTGGGATGTTCGTTATTATTTCCCAATCGATCATGTACCCCTTGATATCTCTTTGGTAAAGTACACCCCAAAACTAAAATCTATATCCTAAAAATCAATTTTTCAACTTTGTTCAATTTTTTTTGGCCATTTTAAAAAGTTCATGTTCATTTTTAAACCGTCAGACTTTATTATGTATTACTTAAGCGTGATACATCTCGCAAGCCTATAGAAGAAAAAAAAATACATCTAATTCTTACTACTCAGGTATGTACTTCTGTTGAGCAGAAAAAATTGTGTATTAAATTGGGAAAAAGTGTAGGGAGTAGTCAAGTGAAAATTATAACAAGGGGCGTAACGTTCTATTTTTAGCATAACCATCAAAATTACTAAAGTTCTATTTCTGTATTTATGGAACTTTAATTTTCGGAACGTGCGTACATTAGTTTGAAACATTGTTCTAAATAATAAAACAATTGTGAGTGACTTTAATGTAGGTATATATGTAGTGAATGAACCTCGGAATGAACATCCGTCTGGCTGACAGTGAGTAAAATTTCATCCTCTCGATGGCAAAATAAATCCCTCTACTGAGCTAGAAAGCTTTCATTACAGTCGTAGACGATTAAAAAAAAAATATATCCATAATTATCCAAAAAATGACACATTTCAATCCTAAAAAAAAAAAAAAAACCCTAAAAAAAACTAAAAAATGTAATGCCAAAGTTTGAGAATTATTAATTTTTTTTAATTCTCAAAAAAAAAAGTTTACGTGATAATCTTTTGCCATGCTTGAGTATACTTACTCAAATTATTGTTGCGTTTGGTATATTTTTACATTTTGAAATCTTTTTAAAAGATAATTTTTGCTCAGTTGAATATAAACATCAAAAATTACTTCCTTTGTCTCTGTAACGTATATTTTTGGTCCGCATAGATATAGATGTATTAATGTGGTAGTCTCGGCTTCAGAATTTCAGATAGGGTTTTCTACGAACTCAGTCTTATTAAGCATATATCACCCAACATGAATGCAATGGTAATGCCAATAATGTAAATAACAAGCCTTACGGCGTATTTTTTTCTCTATAAGAGCTACTGCTGTAGCTGTCTTTGTTGCGGCGCAGTTATGAATATACCTAAGTATATATAGGTATATAAAGTTACTTCGTATTGTACTTACAAGTTTACATGCTTACAACCGCCTTAGTCAATTCGTAACAGTGCTTATAAACAGTCATAAACGCGTCGAGCGATTTGCATTGCAACTTGCAACGCATATAAAGTACAGTCCTGTGCCTGTAACTTCTCCGACAATTTACTTAGTTGCAGCTTTTTTTGTGACTTTTTGACGAAAAAGGTAATTTTAATTATATTTCTTATTGTTATCAATGTTGACGATTCCAACAAGGAAATCCGTTTGGATTTTGTACCAAAAACTCTACATAGATATAAATAGCATGCGTCTACCCTGTTTTTACGCGTTAAAATCAATGCAAATATACATAAATCACCCTCACAAGGATAAACATTTTTGGAACAAGATTTATTTAGATTTTTTTTTTTTATTAATCGTTGGTCAATTGCAAATGTGCTTCAGCGTCTCTCGTGCTTACTTTTATTACGTAAAATTCAAGAACGAATTTCTCACGCCTGTGTGCTGTGAAGCTTCAATTTCAAAATCGTACTAATTCATGAAAATTTTATATTGGATTGGATGTTGGAAATTATAATGCTACATCTTTATTTATATACACACACACTAGCCCAATGCTAAACGTCGGGCTATTTCCAACACTGGTCGTAGAATTGCAAAAAAAATTCTATTGTGTGATATTTTGGGTCAAGTGCATACATATATATTTCAATTTTTGCTGTGGATATGTGCAGAGTCCTATTGTTAGTACGTTTATAAATTTTAATGAGTATGAAAATTTTACAGGGAATAACACAATAAATGACGTGTATATAAGTATGCAAACACATGGGAGTAAAAATAAAAAGCTTCTAGTGCTCATATATCTCTCATTTTTTTGTATTGCTTTATGCTTGCTCGATGTTTATGAATAATGAAAATAAAAAAAAAAAATTGAAATAATTTTTTTTACACGTTTTGTTGCCCAGTCCATTTTTTAATAAACACGATGGAGGAAGAAAAGAACGCCATGATCAGGGAATTTTTGGATCCTCGAAATGACAATGTAATATATGGACTTATGCGAAGGATCTCAAAAAGCGATGAAATTTCTAGGCTTGACAGAGAAAAAGGAAATATTTTGTATAGCTCTAGAAGACATGACATGACAACCCACGAAAGAATTTGGCAGCTGTACTGTATGAGCATAGCAGTAGCTTTTCCAGGATCAGTTGCACAGGAACTCGCTTATGCCAATAGATCCGCTTTTCTCATGCACTTGTACAAATACAAAGAAGCTATCGTAGACATTGACAGAGCAATCAGCATTTCAAAGTCCAATGACTCAAAACTTAAATGGCTGTGTCGCAAAGCCAAATGCCTCTCACACATTAAATCACCAGATACAAGAAAAGTGTTGCAAAAAGCTAAATTCTTTATGAGCAGTGTTTCGGATGAAAAAAGCTCAGCAACATTGATAAAGGAAACTGGAAAGTCTATAAACTGCATGAAAACAAGCAAATCAGGTAATGAAAAGAAGGAAACTGAGACTGCACCACAGGTGAACAAGTAAACTGCTGACTTCAGTTTGGTAAGTGCCAAATTTAATCCTAGATTTCAACGACATCTCGTTGCCACTCGGAATATTCAACCAGGAGAAGTTGTTTTTGTAGAAAGGCCATACGTATCGGCATTAAATCTGTGCAAAGCCCATGCCTTTTGCAATCACTGTTTCATCGTGTGCGGGAATATGATACCTTGTGATTCATGCAGTTGGTGCATGTACTGTTCGGAAAAATGTAAGCAAGAGTCTTGGGAGCAATACCATGAAATTGAATGTCCAGCATTTGGATACTGTATGAGAGATGGTTTCATGAACTTTGATGATTTTTTGTTGACTAGTCTCAGATTGGTCATATTAGATTGTAAAAAGGCTGGATCTATTTCTAATCTTCAAGACTTGGTTCTTTCTGCTGTTGAAGAAAACAAAGGTGAGTAATCACGTTTTCTTTCAATCAAAATTGTTTTACTAAAGTTTACGAATCACCTTAAGTTTTTCTTGCTAAAGTCCTATAGAAATAAATGAGTCACTTGTGGTGTTTTAAAATTATCAATGAAGTTTCCTGATGTTGTTAAAAAAAAAAATTTGTTTTTTAAGATGATCGTTTAGGTGCATTTACTGTTGATGGAAGTTTACAGAACAAAGGTTTGACAAGCATCTTAAATTTGGACAGTAGTCTTTTACCAACAATTTCAGCTGTATTTGCGAAAATTCCCTTACGCATTTTGATTTCTTTAGCTAAGTATACACTATTTCTTGGCAAGAAATACTCTGGTGATGAATACAAAAGGTTATTGAGAAATAAAGAAGCTTTGTTTATTGGATCTCTGATTTTGAAATTAATGAAAATATCTTATTCTTGCGGTGTCAAGGTAAAAACAAAGTAAAAAATATATTTATTGTTACTAAATAAAAATTCTTTTGTTGGTATTTAAGATTCGTTCACTTACTCTTTGTAGTTTGTAACATTTACACGCTGATTTATGAACCTGTGCTTTGAATCTAATTTTTAAGCTAACCAAATTAAAATAATTCCAGATCGACAACAAACGCTTTGGTTTAAAGAATTACGGTTATTAAGATGATTTAAGTGACTTATCAATACGAGGTTACTGTATTCCAACTATTTCTGCTTTAATCAATCATGACTGCGATCCTACTATCGGCAGATGTTTTACGGAAGATAACAGGATTGTCGTGTATGCCTTGAAGCCAATAAAAAATAATGAGCAGGTGCAGTATTTTTTAATATAATTAAATGTACACATTTGACAAAATACACGAAAATACATAGATGACTCATCCAATTTATTATTGTTTTTCTACAGTTATGTTTCAGCTATGGACCTAGTTTTACGCTTAAAGTGAAGTGTATGAGAGTATGTAATCTTGGTTTTCCATGTTCTTGCAAAGCTTGTGAAGAAAAGTGGCAACCTGCGATTTTCATGTCTAGAAATCTATACAAGGTAAATATACAAGTTTAACACTTAAATTTAAAGTCATGGATTGTTACAATTTGTTGCCTGGTGATACTTAGTTTCATAAACGTCTTTATCCTTTTAGATTAATGAGGCATGTTTTGTTCAATGCTTTAAAAAGCCATTGGAGATCGAGCTGTACAAGAAACATGAAGTGGAGATAAAAAACATTTTAATGGGAACTGATGACTTTCATTATACACAAAAAATAATCACCAAATTGGCAAGATTAGTTGTAACAGCCACCGAAAAATTAACTCAACCGTCAATTATAACTTACCTAATGATTGAAACTCTGAAGATAGCTTTTTCAAAAGTATACGGTGGCTATTTGTATATTCCAAAAAGTTGTATAAACAGATAAATTTGGTATATACAAAAATAAAAAAAGTATTTAACCTACTGAATATCTAAACAATTTTTTATAAAACTTTTTACAGTTACGACAAACAGCTAATAGCTTTATTGATTTTGACGTTTTTGATTACGTTTTAATACTATAGGGCGTCTGTAAAAAAAAAAAATGATATGTTATATCCTTAGTAAGTAAACTTTAAGTGGGATAATTAATCGATAAGTTATTTTAATCCATACATAATTAGTCGTATCCCATTATATTTATCACGTATATAAATCAAACTTACATTAAAACGTGCTGTGTTAACTAAAAACAAAAATTTTTTGTCAAAAATGTAATCTAGAGAACCAATTTTTTTTTTTTTTCATGATCAAGAAAATTTTTGACAGCGTTTACCAAGTATAATGTGACCGAACTTACAGTAAAAAAATTTAATTACAATCGTGATAACTAATATCGTTAGAACTTGCTTGATACTTCAAAGCTGCAGTTGTAGCTAGTTAAAAATCTCTTGTTTTCCAATGCTCTAGTCGTTCGGTAATTTTTATTTTTCCATTTTTCTTTTATTTAAGTAAATATAAGTTAGTAACAGAACATTTTATAAATTTAGTTATCCATGGCGAGTGAAAAAATTTTAACCTTTTGTACTGCCTTAATTTTCAATAAAAATCCATACTTATTAAATAGTTTTTCATCCCTTTAAAATCTTTTCCTAGCAAATATCCTAATGTTTTACATTATAGAACATGAAAAAATTATTAATTGCATTCGTAAAACAATCTATTAAACGTT
>NW_019379686.1:403316-429934 GCF_000648655.2 Copidosoma floridanum
TGAAAACTTGAACTTATGGCGCGTTGGGCACTTTTTTGGGTGAGCATTTTTAGGTGCGCTCGCGACATGAGAAATTGTACATAAAAAATCAAGTTTATCAAAGCAATGTGGGCACTTTTTGAATGGACATGAAGTATAATAATATAGAAACTATATTCGAAGGAAGTGGTTTTATTTAAATGAGTAAATATTAGTAAATAGTAAATACAAAATTTATCAATTTTTTTAACACAATACCATAGCAGCAACACAAGTCAAATGAAATATTTAAATAAATAAATTTTCCGTTTAATATTCATTTATAAAATAAATATAAAAAACTCTCAATCTCGTCTGTCGCGAGGGCACGAACGAATGCCCAATTCAAGGCCCCCAGATTTTCGAGAGTTCGCCGAATGCGCAGTGCGCAATCACCTATCACCGGGTTGACCGGGTGATTATATCACCCGAGTGTTGGCTTCAAGATGGCGAAAAGTGGTCCCCCCACCACTCTCCCGTCTAAGAAGAGTGGTAGGGGGACTGCTTTTTGGTCGTGGCTGCGCGACAGCCAAAAGCGTCGTCTGTTACGACAGCGGTTCTCAAATACTAGTAGCCCTATGATCTGGACACCCGGAATTAACGCTTTTATAAAACAAAACGGCCTAATAAATTGTGCTTTGTTAGCGCATAACAGAAATGCTTGTTTTATAATTGTGCGTCCACTATTTATTTATTTATTAATAAAAAACGTTCCGGGTGTTGGATGAAATTTAATTTCAATTTTTATAAAAAAATATTAACTTTATGATAATGTCAGTAGTACCAATCGTTTGCGCGTGAATTGTGCTTTAAGATTAAGTTACAGTTAATATCATTAAATGTAAATTTAGAGTACAAATCAATAATTCAAATACCAGGTATTAATCGGAAAAATTTGCATTCCAATCGCTCGCGCATCGCTTTGCGCATGCAAATCGAAGTTCGATTATTGTTATTCTCTTCGACCTTTTATCCAAGTTGATAATCGAATGTTAGACGACTCCGAGACCGAGAGCATGTGTGTGTGTGTGTGTGTGTGATGTGAGCGACTATAAAACTTACAGGTGACATATTTTTATTACTGGTAGCATTACTTGAATTGAAATTTATTAATCCAGTGCTTGACTTGTCCAGACTGTTTGAATCTGGTATCCCAAGACAAGGTATCCGAAAAGCGTACAAGCTTCTGAGCAATGACTGTGTTGTAGGTGACTGACTTATTGAATTTGACATCGCTCAGGCTAAGGATCAACCAAGTCGGAGGTCATCAGCTAGTTGAACAAGGTGCTCAGCACCAATGAAAGTGAAATTCATCGCATATGTACTCCCTGGGCACAGATATGATACCACTGCTAGTATCTGTGACCTCTTTATCACTTTCTTACTGTCAACGTAATGTACTCTCGTAAATTCTCTTATTTGTATTAAAAATTTAACATTATTGAATAAACAAGTAAAAAGTAGTGACGATGAGTGAATTGTATAGTTTAATTATATTTTTATTTATTAACAAATCTATTGGGTTATTACAAATGTATTGTGATAGGAAAAAATTATGTATATTTTTTTGCACATTTTACTTGTATTTAAATACATTTTACAACAATTTTAAATTTACTGCTGGCTTACACTTTAAGAGAATCAATGAATACACGTTAGCACAAGTTTGAAAAAGATGGTTTTACAATTTTCATAAGTAAAAAATATTTTATCAAGACATTTCTTTACATGTTCACAGCATTATAATTACAGTTATTTACATTTTTCTTTTTTCAATTGAAGCAATCATCGTAATATGCTATAATTACGTGAAGGTAAACAAATTATTTCATTTAAATTTTACTTGGGCATTTGTATGCATAATTATTTTCAACACTCTCATATTGACTGCTCTTATTAGATAAGTTAAATACTAAATTAAAAATAAAGTCAACATTTATTATGTACATACAGTAAAAATGATAATGTAAAGCTCATATTTTTCTTCACGCTTGAAACTTTGTTTTTCATGTTATCTCTTTTTTGCCAGTGTCCATGTATAAACCTGCAATAGGCAATGTAGTGATTCGGACTAGAACTTAACTGAGGTGGTGTAAATGCTATGACCCCAACCAAGAAATACTGTTTACTGTTTATATTAATAGAGTCTTGTATTTGATTCAAGTTTATACAAATATTGGTATTAGGAAAAATGGCAAGATAATTAAAAAATTCTAAAAATATTTCATATTTTTCATGGCATCGACAGCACAGTATGTCTTGAAACGCCATTTTAAAAATTTCACCTTGTATATCGTGAATCGTATCACTGTTTATACTTAGAGATATTGTGTGATATTTAGTACACTTTTCGACTTGACACTTTTCACGTGTTAAAGTTTCTACATAACTATAATTATTTTTCATAACATTTACGAAAAATTCTAAAATAGAGTCAGTTTCATAAATAGTTTTGTTTTTAATTAATCCACTAGTGAACAAAAAATTAAATCTGTTTTTATAATATGTACGAATAATGCCTTTTTGAGCNAAAAGCATTTTATAATTTAATTTGACAGAAAACAAACGCGTTCCAATTAGGTTGAGTGCTTCTTATTTAAAATACGTGTTTATTAAGGATTTTAAATGCTGTAAACTATTTTATTCAAATTGTAATTAAAATTATAAATTATCGAATTACTTTATTCTTTGGGTGAGTTCCAAAAATGAAGCTCCCTTAATGAAATAGGTACGTTTTTTGTCGTTGGTCCCATCGCTCAAGAAAGTATACTTAAATTTACAATGCTTATAGATATACAATATACATGTCGGAGGAATCGGACCGACCGATCACATTAATTGCAATTTACCGTGAAAAACAGATTTAATGCAAGTAACACGAAACCAATATTTTTATTTAAATTTAGAGAAATTTCCAAGTCCAATGTTACCGATGACGTAGGTAATGTAGGTATGCTAGTTCTAGAATGTTATCTTTTAAGTGGCCTGAGATTTTGAATACCATTACAAGATGGCGCGCATGTCAGCGAAATGTATGATTGGGCCTAAATTTTTATAAAATATTTATTTATGTTCGATCAACATTAGAATTATGAAAGCCCTAATTTTTTTTTGACGTATTAAAATTTCAAGTTTATATTTGAAATGGGTAATACAAGATGTTGAGTACAGTAGCGGAATTTAAATACTAGAACCCCTAGGTGTGAACAATAATTTTGTAGTAATAGTTCTTATTTGTATTAAAGTAATAAAACAATTCAAATTTCGCGGCTCCATAATTAAGATTCTGCAAGGCAAACACACCTACATTCTTTATTATCCACATAAAGCATGCATGAACTTGTGCATATATAATTATAACGTACCGCGATATCTTTTTAAACTAAAAATTGTTATTCAATAATAAATAAAAAGTATAGAGGAAAAGATGATAATAATTTAAGTAACGGATTCATGAATTTTAAATTTTTGTACGGATTAACTTTATTGAAATCAATTTCACTTGAGTTTGAACACATTTCAAGTGCTTCTGAATTTATATCCGTTATATAACAATGCATCTTACTTAAACGATTTTTACTCCCTATACTCATACAAGCTGCTTTAAAATCAATAATATTTTTGTTGATGTATTTATTTTGATGATTTTCACATTTTTTTAAAATTTCCGTAATAATTTCATTGTCTATTTGGTTTTATAAAAAAGATCTAGCTTTTTCAGTGTTGGTATCATAATTTGTACTCTGCAACAAAATAAGCATATTTTTTAAAGTGTTTTCGAAACTATTTAAGTCACTTATAGTGTAAATGAAAATTATGCAACGTAGATAAAATTCTTTTACAGAAAGTAGTGATGAATCGAAAAAAATTTCAATCAAAATTTTCAAGTTTTGTATAAAAGGAATTACCTCTATATACAATATGCATTGGGGTGCCAGGCAGATATTCTTTAAGTATTGTATACATTTGTCGTAATAATCATCCAAAAGACAATGGTTGTATGCTAAGGATGCTGCTTCAAGAAAAATATGCGAGGGTTCGCATAAAAAGGTGTGCGGAGAAGGAACATTTTCTCTCAGGAATTCACACAGAAAGTAATCAATAAGTCCTATTTGATGGTTTTCTGTTATAAATTGCGCATAAGGAATAATTGTATTTTTATATTCAGCAAATGAAACGCATAAAATGTTGGAATTACTTTCAATACCACTAATCAATGTGTTCTGTATAAAAGAATCTGCATGGGCAAACGTAATTAAAATATCCAAATTTTTAACAGATTTTTTCCATAAATCAACTTGATCTGGAAACCAATACATAATATTAAAAGGCGAAGCAGCTATTTCTTTAATCATTGGACAAATAACAACGTCCGATCTTAAGTTGTCTATGGCTTCGAGGGAATCAATTTTTTCTTGCTTATGACAATTTTTCTTTTTTTCCGCTATCACATCATTTTCTGTCTCAATAAATCTTGCAGAGCTATAGGAAACTTCAAGTTTACCTGTATGAGTTAATATTCTATCTCGTAGACCTTGTCGATTACTAAGTACACGAGTATAAAGATTCTTCGTTGTAATTTTCTTCTCTAGCAGTTCACAAGCAGTTATCCAAACGATGTTTCTTTCCTTTTTTAGTGTACCATTGTCATCAAATATTTTTAAATCTTTAGGAACTTGAAATACACCTTCATGAGAAACGACAGGTTTAGCTCCAACCATGTTCAAGCTTGGAAAATTAGTACTACACTCAAAATACTTAATGCATGGCCTCTTAAGTTGCCGAATTCACACAATGCGGACCAAGATCTGAAAATAAAAAAAAATCATTAACCTCATTTTAATACAACGTATATTATTCGTAAAACCACTTGTTTATAACATTATAACTTTTTCCAAACTACCACTTATTTTTATACATATTATGTTTCATGATAACCTCTATCCCTGGCAATTATAATACGTTTTTAAAAGCTACTTATAACTTCAAGTAACTGACACATTGTTGTCTATCTAATACTTATTTATTTATTAACTTTCACACCATACCTTATGCACACCGGTGCATACCATCTGTGATAACTCAAATTTGTTCATTTAATTATCCGTAGTTGGGGTTACTTTAATGCACTTAATAAAAAAATGAGTAAATTAATAAAAATAATGTGAAAATTGTAGTCTCTTAAAGATATTATATTTTGATAAGAAGGAAATAACCTCCCCACCGGTGGCAATGTGCGAGAGAGACAGATACCCACGATCAATGCTGTGTCTCTTTCTACTCGTGCTGTAGTAATCATAAGAATGAGCAGTCTATATTGCTCATGTCTATGGCTTCAGGTGGCAATAGTGTGCCCAAGTAAGAAAGTGCGTTAAAATTCAAGTATTCTAATTTTTTGTTAAAAATCATGTAACTAAACGTGGTTAACAATATGCTGAGCGTCCTACAATTTTCAGATGCCCATGTTCAGGCACTATAAAGCTAAAAATAGCCAATTCTTTTGAATAATGTATTTTTAAACATAATTAAGTAAATTTTTAACAAAATTTTCGTAGAAAAGCATTTTATAATTTAATTCGACAGGAAACAAACGCGTTCCAATTAGGTTGAGTGCTTTTTATTTAAAATACGTGTTTATTAAGGATTTTAAATGCTGTAAACTATTTTATTCAAATTGTAATTAAAATTATAAATTATCGAATTACTTTATTCTTTGGGTGAGTTCCAAAAATGAAGCTCCCTTAATGAAATAGGTACGTTTTTTGTCGTTGGTCCCATCGCTCAAGAAAGTACACCTAAATTTACAATGCTTATGGATGTACAATATACATGTCGGAGGAATCGGACCGACCGATCACATTAATTGCAATTTACCGTGAAAAACAGATTTAATGCAAGTAACACGAAACCAATATTTTTATTTAAATTTAGAGAAATTTCCAAGTCCAATGTTACCGACGACGTAGGTAATGTAGGTATGCTAGTTCTAGAATGTTATCTTTTAAGTGGCCTGAGATTTTCAATACCATTACAAGATGGCGCGCATGTCAGCGAAATGTATGATTGGGCCTAAATTTTTATAAAATATTTATTTATGTTCGATCAACATTAGAATTATGAAAGCCCTAATTTTTTTTTGACGTATTAAAATTTCAAGTTTATATTTGAAATGGGTAATACAAGATGTTGAGTACAGTAGCGGAATTTAAATACTAGAACCCCTAGGTGTGAACAATAATTTTGTAGTAATAGTTCTTATTTGTATTAAAGTAATAAAACAATTCAAATTTCGCGGCTCCATAATTAAGATTCTGCAAGGCAAACACACCTACATTCTTTATTATCCACATAAAGCATGCATGAACTTGTGCATATATAATTATAACGTACCGCGATATCTTTTTAAACTAAAAATTGTTAAATAAAAAGTATTATACTATGTATTGAAAATGCCAGCAAAAGCTGCAGTACCTGTCGTTTCTATATGTAAAGTTCTAAAAAAATTAAAAGTATTTGATGAAAACGGAGAGCTGTATAAAGCGAGTAACACCGTATGGAAAAAAGCTTGCGAAACCTTGGAGAACAAGATCCAAGTTCAAAATCTATACATTTTCGTTCAACAAAACAGAAAAGGGATCCTTGATATTTTGGAAGCACATTGTAACGTCGGCAAATCAGACAAATATGAATTTTCTTTCCCGAGTGATGATGATAGTGACGATAGTAACAAAAATAAAAATGAATATTATGATGTTTGCAGTAGTGATGAAGAATTTCGTTTTAGAAAATCTGTAAAAAATCCCAATCCAAATAGCTGTAAACCAATCAACTTTTCCCTCCATCTTTCTAAAAAAGAATGGAAATTAATTAAACCAGAAGAAATAATTTACTCTGACTATAGACATTATTTAACTCTTAAAAATGATTGGACTGATGTAATTGTAAAAAAAATATGGGAAGTACAAAAAATAGGATGTAAATATGCCTTTAAATACAACAAATTTTAAAAAAATGAGATGTATCCATACTTTGAGTTTTTTTGAAGATGTAGCGAATGTCAAACCTACTTTTATGGTGAATGCCCTCGTACTTTTAATGAAAATAGTACATCCGTAAGTATAAATATCCAGACTTATGATACAAGAAATCTTTGCCAAAAAAAGAAAAGAAAATTAAAAGGTAATCAAAGAAAAGAAGCAAAAAAAAACTCCTTTATCAAAAGGCCAGTTGCTTACGAAAAAATGAAGCACACGAATACCTTGAATACTCTGATGTTGAACCACCTTATTTTCAAACGACAGTATATCTGAGGAAAGCTAGACAAGAAGCTGTGGACGAAGCCCTTAAATTAAAGGGCCCAAAAGCTATCATAAAATCATTGCTCTATCTGAAAAGTCATGGGTTCTCAGAAATTAGAAACGTGTATAGATTATCTTTTAGAGCGACGTATTGGCTAGATGAGCAAATAATCTTATCGCAGGAATTGAAAAAAAAGATCGGTTTTGTGTGTCCATCGATGCATCTGGAAATTTTGTAAAATCTATATCTACAAATAATGATACCACTGGTTACGTATTTTTGTATGTGATGGTAAGTCAATGCATGGGTAAGATACTTCCGGTATGGCAAATGTTAAGTGAAAAGCATGACACAAACACATTAAAATCAGCATTAAATGAATTGATTGAAGCTGGTGCTCCAGTTCCAGATGAAGCAACAACTGATGGATCTCTGGCATTGTTAAATGCAATGTCCTTAGCATTTAACAACTGTTCATACAAAGAATACTTGTGCCACTCTTTTGATGTTTTAATGAAGAAGGAAGAAACAAGAAAAAAGTGTTTTATACGTCTTGATAGAGCTCATATAATGCACGCTGTTAATAAATGGAAATGTTTTAAAAACAATGATTTTAGAGTAAAAGATTTCTTCAAAAGATGTATTGGCTACTGTATACAGTTACAGAGCATTGATCTTATAGAAGATATGCTGACAGCAATGTTTATTGTTTCTTTAAGTTCTTCCTACAGTGAAAAATCTGAGTGTGATAATCGAAGAAACTGGTTAATAAATAAGTTTCAAACATTTAACCAAGAAGATTATGTTGAGAAGGAATCTCTTTGAATAATAGGCTATCAGGATATTTGTAATGAAGAGGAATACACTGAAATGACTCATGGAAATAGCATTAAAGATTTCATCGAAATTATCTATCAGAAGTCATTAAATCTGTGTGAAAATCATACTTCTTTGTTGGCAGTTCCAAATATTTATTACTGCCCAGATTTAAAGGACAATATTTTTTATCTGTACTCTCAACTCCCTTCTTGGACAAATGTTATGGTACAACATTATAACTCTCCAGTTGAGGTAGCAACTTCGGGTAGGTTAGAAGCTCATTTCATGGAACTTAAAAATTTGGATTATATGAGCTATCCTATAAGTGCCAATCGATTTATCCTTCGCCAATTAATATTGCTGGATGGTCGAGTCAAATTATCAAAAGCAGCTTTGAAAAATATGGAATTGAATCAACCTCTGTCTCATACTGATGTAGATTTAAATGTTGATGAAGAAAGTGAAATAGAAGACTTCAGTATTGAACATACTGATGAGAATGATGAAATTTATGAGAATAAAGGAGTAGATAAATACCAAAAAGAAAGTGATAATTTGGAAATAAATTTGATAAAAAATGGAAATGTCTGTGACAATTTAACGCATAGTGGTATAAGATTTCTGTACAAAAATACGTGTGCGTATGATTCCCTTATAGAAATATTAATTAATTCATACAAAAGTTACGAAAACGTCAAAAATTTGATTGACAATGCTTTGAATATTAAATTTATGAAAAGTATACGTGAATATGTAAATATTGGTTTTTCTCTAACTACGCTGTACTCAGATAGAGCTGAAATATTACATTTTTATGGAACTATTACTGGAAATGTAGTTGATTGTAGAATTAATGTAAGTCACCTACTAGAGAAATTATTAGAAGAAAATAATCAATCATTACTACAATCAGTTAAATTTTGCGACAATTGTAATAATCATAAGAAAACTAGATACTATAATACTTTGATAATTCCGTTTTGCGTTGTCCCTAAGACCATACACGGTTTACATGGATTACAAAATCTCCAAGAATGCATGAACGATATTTTCAATGAATTTGCAACTACTAATTGCGTTAAGTGCCAAAAAAAAACCAATTGAAAATAAATATTCAAACCAATAAATTATTAGTCATTAAAATAGAATTCATTTTCACATCACGCGAAATATGCTACGTCATAAATAATGAATTCCCAAAATCTTTAATTGTACTCGACAAAAACTATGATTGTATAGGTTGCATTGAAGTCATACCTGGTCCTCTTGCCCATTACTAAGCATATGTTTCCATTAATGGCATTTGGGAAAAAAGAGATAATCTCGCTGAGTATGTAAAATATGTTGACAGGATCCCTGTGGATGCAAAAATATCTCTTTTATTCTACATTGAATCAGAAAAAATGTAGTGCATATAAACGTACGCTTCTAAAATTATTAAAAATATTACTAGTATGGTAGAATGTACTTAATATATTTTTCTTTTAAATAATAAATCTAATCTAGTAAATAATTATCACAGTGGTGTCAAAAGCTTGCATCATAAATAATACGTATTCTAAATATATTTAAAAAAGTCAATAAAATGTTCTTACATTCTAATTTTTTAAATGACCACGTATTACCTTTTTTAAAAATCCGCACCTGATGTAATCCCTCTAGACAACAACAGTTGTTAATACTTACAGAGTAACAACTTTGAAAAAAACTCTATGCCTTGTCAAGCGATGTAGAGAGCAGTATGGTATCATATCTGTGTACAGGGAGTATGCGATGAATTTCACTTTCACTGGTGTTGAGCACCTTGTTCAACTAGCTGATGACCTCCAACTTGGTTGGTCTTTAGCCTGAGCGATGTCAAATTCAAGTCAGTAATCTACAACACAGTCATTGCTCAGAAGCTTGTACGCTCTTCGGACACCTTGTCTTGGGATACCAGATTCAAACAGTCTGGAAAAGTCAAGCACTGGATTAATAAATTTCAATTCAAGTAATGCTACCAGTAATAAAAATATGTCACCTTCATTTCATAAATATAATTTTTTAAATTAAATAATTTTGTTGAAAGTTCTTCAAAATTTTTGAAAACAAAATATTTGGAATAAGCATTAAAAAAGATAACTTAAAATAACATAATTGAGCAATACTACCAAGCACAAATTAACTTTTTCAATGATAAAGTACCAAATGTACGTAGTAGCCTTCCTGTAGGTAGAATAACGTAAGAATCACTCTTTTTTGTTGTTGTATGATCTGTCAGTGTAAGGAAACGTAAATCAAAGTATAATAATCAGTACGTAAATTATTTAATGCATTATTTCGTTAATACTGCCTAAAAGCTTAAGTGGTTGTTCTTTCTGCATGATGGAAGTGACAGATAAAGCAAAGGCGTCGCACAAGTATGGTTGAACTGCTTTTTTCGATTGTTGTTCACTTATTTAATTGTAACGATATGATCCTCCTCAGCAATCAACATACTACTTTAACATTTAACATCAGGTACTACCTGACGTCCAGACTTGTATAGAAACATCTCAAGTTTAATGAAACGTACTTTCTCATCGAATATCCACTTTTATTAAGCCGTGTAGACCTGAGCTCGCATTAGGTATTCACTTTATATATAAATCTTTTAAAAAGGCACATAAGTAGTACGAATTACGATTTGTTTCGCTAAGTGACTTAATATTTTATAGTCGCTCACATCACACACACACACACACACACACACACACACACACACACACACACACACACATGCTCTCGGTTTCGGAGTCGTCTAACATTCGATTATCAACTTGGATAAAAGGTCGAAGAGAATAACAATAATCGAACTTCGATTTGCATGCGCAAAACGATGCGCGAGCGATTGGAATGCAAATATTGCCGATTACCGAATACCTGGTAATTGAATTATTGATTTGTACTCTAAATTTACATTTAATGATATTACCTGTAACTAAATCTTAAAGCACTGACATTATCATAAAGTTAATATTTTTTTATAAAAATTGAAATTAAATTTCATCCAGCACGCGGAACGTTTTTTATCAATAAATAAATAAATAGTGGACGCATTATTATAAAAAAAGAATTTCTGTAATGCGCAAACAAAGCACAATTTATTAGGCCGTTTTGTTTTATGAAAGCGTTAATTCCGGGTGTCCAGATCACAGGGCTCGCACGCTCCCGTGCGTCTCGCTGACGTCCTACCAATCCTGCCACAACGGATGGCGTCAATCTCGAGCCACCACCGCCGCCACCACCTGATCCACAACGGACAGGCGCCACGCACTCTCGTCCACGTCAACGTCCTACCGATCCTGCCTCAACAGATGGCGTCAACCTCGAACTGCCACCACAGCCACCACCTGATCCACAACCGACAGGCGCCACGCACTCTTGTGCGTCTCGCCGACGTCCCACCGATCCTGCATTTGCTACTGGATTCAGCTTCAGACCACCGCCTCGGCCAGACAGCCCATTGTTCGAATTGCCGCTTCCATCATCGGAATCTGATGTCGATATTGGTGGTTTTCAAGAACCACGAGAACCACGCTTACGTTTCGTCGAAGAAAACTACGAAGACGAGATCATCTATCAACCTGCAGCATCGTCTACTGTAAGTTTAAGAGGCAATACAAAATTTGTTTATAATGGACAGTCACACAGCACATCTACAAACACGCAAATACCAATTTCACAGACGTGCCCTACCTTCTACAATATTTTTCCATCTAATAATTTAAATACATTGCATCATGAACGTTTCTAGTCAACTTTTAGAAATGATAACCATGTCAGGAACGATGAAAGAGGGATAGGCAATCTTAGAAATAATTTATCGAACTTACGCACAAACAATTTTGTTAGTGAACCTAACCGTTTAACAAACCAGTCGAATGTTGATCCAGGGTCGAGATTTTTTGATATTTTAGAAAATACATTGGCCGTTATAAGAGAAAATTCTTCTAATACTACAAACACTACCTTGTTTAATCGAATAGCTCATTCAAAAAATTTATCCTCGTTCTCTTGTGATCCGCTCGACTGGATCCGTTTCAAAGAAGCCTTCGAACACTCAAGTGAACTCGGAAATTTTTCTGACCAAGAAAATGTAGCTAGATTATTTGATTGTTTGAGAGGTGAAGCACGGTCAGCAGTAAAAACTCTTTTTGCAAGTGGAAGTAGTGCCTCAGATATAATGACAACTCTCGAGATGCGCTTTGGTCACCCTCGTGTCATTATTTTAAAAGTAGTGCAAGGAATAAAAGATTTACCACACATCGAGCCAAGTAGAGTTAATTTTTTGGAATTTGTGACGAGTTTAAAAAATTTGGTTAAAGCTATAAAAACTTTAAATGATAAAGGCTATTTATATAGTGCGGAATTGGCTAACGACGTTATGAAAAAACTACCTGAGGCGATGCTCGGTAATTATGTACGCTTTGCGACCAATGAAAAATTAGAAAAATCTGATTTGGAAAAGTTGTCAGGATTCTTGTTTAAAGAGGCAGAAATAAATTTAGCTGCAGGAGTAATTGAAGTGCGATCAAATGATTTTCTGAAAGGAAAAACGGAACGATCATCACAAAGAGAGTCTTTACTCGTAACAAGTGTTATCGATTCTAATTCTCGTATTTATGTGTGCACTAACTGTAAACAAAACGGTCATTCGATTGAAAAATGTTGTGAATTTTTAAATAATCCTGTTTTCTTACGTTGGAAAATCGCTCGAAAAGCACGACTATGTTTCAATTGTCTTAAAGAAAATTATTTGCGAGAAAAATGCAATCAAAAGAGTTGTGATATATGTAAAACCTTTCGTTACACGTTGACAATGAATCTAGAAAATCATCGCGTTTAACTAGTGTATCCGATACAAATACCAAAAATGTACGAACCAAAGATTTGAGAAACTGACTAGAACCAGGATCATTCTTACGAGTTGTTCCTGTCATTATTTTGAGTCAAAAAATTTGTAAAACGATTTATGCACTTCTCGATGACGGTTTAACTGTGACCGTAATGAATTTTTTTTTTTTTTAGAATAAAAAAATAAAGCTTTATTAAGTCCTTAAAGGCTTTTATAGCTTTAATACATTGACCGTAATGAATGAGCACTTAGCAGACGAATTAAGAGTCATACGTACTGTAACTAATGTATCTTTAAAAGGTGTCGGTGAACAAAGCTCTCTTTTGTCATCAAATGAAAAGACAAAAATTCAAATTAAAGCCGATTCGGGAGTTTATGAGCTTACAAATGTAATGATGGTAAGAAGCCTTGCACTACCCATGGCTCGTGTAAGCAACGAGTTATCAAATTTCTGCAAAGAAAACTCGGACATTCTAATTCATCCCTTTGAAGTGGTACCTGATATGATAATCGGACAAAATTTCATTAATTCAATTATTACACAAGAATATCGATTTTTAATTAGAAAAAATTTATTTGTTTCTCGCTATATCTTAGATTGGGCGATTCATGGTGTGATAAACTCGAGCGGTGAAACACGAGTAAATTTTTTACACTCTCAGAATGGTAGTCAAGAAAATCTTAATGAAGTAGAACAATTACATGATTTAGATAATTTAGTCCGATCATATTTTGACTTAGATACTCTAGGAGTAAAAAATCATTGCAAATATACACGCGAAAATAGACGAGCGATAGAAATTTTAAATGATACTAGCAAATATGTCGGTAATAAATGGGAAATTGGTTTATTATGGGCTGATAATAAAAACATTAAATTTGACGGTCGTGAGTTAGCAGAACGCTGCCTTCACTTTTTAGAGAAAAAACTGGATCGTGACAAAATCTTTGCAGATTTGTATTATCACGAAATGGAATGTCTTATTGAAAATAATTACGCAGAAAAAATTACTGAAACATCAACTCATGAAAAATGCTGGTACCTACCTCATTTTGGAGTCCGACAAATAAACAAACCAAACAAAGTTCGTTTAGTTTTTGATGCAGCAGCTAAAACAAAAGGGACGAGTTTTAACGACCTACTATTAACAGGACCAGATTTTTTAAAACCTCTTCTAGGAGTTTTCATGCGCTTCCGCCAATATAATTACGCTATTAAGGCCGATCTCAGAGACATGTTTTTGAAAATAAAAATCCGCAAAAAAGACCGAGATGCGCAACGCTTTCTCTGGAGGGGTAGAAATAGAAATTTAAAAGTATCAGAATATCGGATGTCCTCACTGTTATTCAGCGCTAAATCATCTCCGTGTTCTACACTTTACATGAAAAATAAAAACGCTAGCCTGTTTTCATCACAATTTCCTAACGCCGCGAATAGTATAATCGAAAATAGTTATGTGGACGATTTTCTCGATAGCTGTATGACTCTTGACGAAGCTAAAAATCGGGCTAAACATGTAAAAGAAATAAATGCACACGCAGATTGGGAAATGCATGGGTGGGCTAGCAATCACCCCTCTATTTTAGAAGGAATAAACGAATACAATCCCATCAAACTTCCGATAATGTCAAACCAAAATCCAGGGGTAGAAAAGATTTTAGGCTTACATTGGCTTAATTCACTCAACAAATTGGTATTTAAAGTAATTAAAAATAAAGTTTTACCCGATTTAATTAGTGGCAAAAAAAGACCTACGAAACGCGAATTTCTGAGTATAATAATGTCAGTCTTTGATCCATTAGGTTTTTTAGCACCTTTTACAATTCGCTCAAAAGTACTCATGCAAGAAATTTGGAAGAGTGAAATTAACTGGGACGAGTCACTACATAACCGAGAATTTGAACGTTGGCAACAATGGGTAAGAGAATTAGTGTTAGTAGAATCTTTCTCAATTAAACGACCTTATCAGTTAAAAAATTTTCAAACTAACAGAGCCGAATTACACTTATTCTGTGATGCAAGCACGTCAGCAATCGCCACCGTCGTGTATTGGCGATTTTTATTACCCAACGGAGATAGTAACGTATCTTTTATTAGTCTAAGAGTCGTGTTGCTCCTACAAAAACTCAAACGATCCCGAGACTTGCATTACACGGAGGAGTCTTAGCCACACGTCTTGCAAAATTAATAAGCGAAGAACATGATTTTCAGATCATTAGGCGCGTTTTTTGGACCGATTCCAAAGTTTTACTTCATTGGATAAAAATATATCCACAAATTTTTAAAATTTTGTAGCAAATCATTTAGATGAGATTTGCAAATACTCTCAAGTTCCCGAGTGGCGATGGGTTCCATCGAAAGATAACCCAGCTGATGACAGTACTAGGTATACTCCCGATGCTTTCAAAGAAAACAGTAGATGGTTACACGGTCCCTCTTTTTTACGTTTTCCTGAAAATCAATGGCCCAAAATAGTCGTGGAAACAAGCGTTGAAAAATTTAACTTTAAAAGTGAAACAGAGTTGAAAGTTTTAGTCGCACATATAAGTATTGAAGATCCAGTTATTGATATAAAAAGATTTGTATCTTGGAAAGTTTTAGTGAACGCTTATGCGCTAGTTTATGAAGCTAGTTGTCGAATGAAAAAAGAAAACTTTTGTTCATTAAAATCAAAATTAAAAGCAAAAATCGATTTCGTTAGATTTAGCCAAAGTAGATCGTTTAATAAAGAAATTTACGCTTTGAAAAATAAAAAAGATATTCCTAAAGACAGCCGTTTGTTGAGAGTAAATTCATTTTATGATAAAGATGACAATCTTTTACGCACGAACGGTCGACTAAAAAACCTTGACGATGGACTTTTTCCAAAAAATTTACCTATTTTAGACGCTCAAGATTTTATAGGTTGTTTAATAATAAAATCTTTTCATGAAAAATTTTATCACGCGTCACATGAAACTGTGATTAAGGAAATCAATCAAAAATTCTTAGTCATTGGTCTAAGACAAACCTTGCGCAGTATAACTAGTAAATGTATTGTATGTAAAATGCTCCGTGGAAAAGTTGCCAACCCAAAGATGACAGATTTGCCTAAAGCTAGATTGGGTTACCGATTACGGGCCTTTACTCATTGTGGTATCGATTACTTTGGTCCGATTGAGGTTACGCTGGGATGGAGACGAGAAAAACGATATGGGGTTTTATTGACGTGTTTAACCACTCGAGCGATTCACATCGAGATGGCTTATAGCCTGAGCACAGACTCAGCAATAATGGCCCTCAAACGGTTTATGTCGCGAAGAGGTAACCCTTCAGTGATATATTGTGATAATGGGACTAATTTTCGTGGTATGAGTGATGAATTGAAGCAAGTAGTAAAAGAGATAGATTTGAGCATGTTATCAAAATTTATAGTTCAAAAATAAATCCGCTTTAAATTCAACCCTCCAAGTGCTTCTCACATGGGTGGTGCATGGAAGCGACTTGTGCGTTCAGTTAAAAATGCCTTAAATGTTATACTTAAAGGATAAACTGTAAAAGAAGAATGTTTTATAACTACTTTAGCTGAGATTGAACACTCCGTAAATTCGCGTCCATTAGTACATGTCTCTTTAGATCCTCGCGATCGAGAGGCACTTACGCCAAATCATTTTTTAATTAGAAAATCATCTGGCGGGATAAGATTTGGACGTTACGAAAATCAAATTTCGTGTACCAGAAAGCATTGGTGAATAGCACAACATTTCGCAGACCACTTCGGGCGCAGGTGGTTACGCGAGTACCTACTTTGATGCCGATGAAAAAATGGTTCACGGAAGAAAAACCTTTGAAAACAGGTGATCTTGTTTTGATTCTTGACGATGATGTAAAACGGAATCAATGGCGTAAAGGTGTAATTACTCGTGTGCTACATGGGCTGATGGTCAAGTTCGTGTCGTAGAAGTACGGACTTCAAACGGTGTTTTTCTTAGGCCAACAAGGAAGTTAGTTCAATTTTCAGAAGTACAAAACCCCGAAGTTTTGTACGGTGGGGAGGATGTTCCCGACAGAGTCGGCTAATTATTAACAACGAATTATAAGTTTTTTCTCTCCTTCTCTTTAATAAAAAAGCGTTAAGTTTCTTTTGTGAAAGGAGGTGCTTCGTTCGAATGTCTCACGCATAGCGGTTGTTGATACGATCGTTGTGTCGATGTTTGCGTGCCTGAAGATAGAAGAAGAGGTGTCGTTCAGGGCCAATTTGTCACTATAGAAGCATTCTGTCGGTGAAATTACAGGACGAGAGGGGTAAGGGTGGAGAGGAGGTTCCTTTCCCTCTCGTGGACGGTTATCACGAAACATTCGAACATAGCATTATTGTTTTATTTTTTAGTAGTTTGTTGCCATGGCAACTTGTTTTGTAGTTCGAAACAAAGGAGAGAGAAAACGTCATTCTCTAAAGAGACTTTCTGTGAACAACATTGCATAACCCCTTTTTTCTTTAAAGAATAAAAGTTCCCTTTTTAAAGCAGTGTGATTATTTTCTGCGCGTAGTAGCTAGTTCAGCTACAACATTTGTACAGTTTGAAGTTTGTAAACCGAAAGAGGAGATGCGCGGTAAAGGAGGTTTATCTGCATGAGCCAGGGGGACTCCCCGTTCCTCACCTCTTTAAATACTACTCTCAAACCTCCTTAACGATGCACATTGAATCGCGCGGTGGCTTGGCCAGCTAGCTTGGGGGTCGGCTCGCGGAAGACCGTGGTTCGATTCCCGGCCAGTGCGACTCTCCTGAACAAGTACCTCTGTGAATTTTCACAAGTGCTTTTTCACCACGTAATGCTCCTCGTAAAGGGATGGGCGACCTTCTCCCAGCAAAATGGCCCACCACTTCGATCCTTTGCTCTCGAGCTGGTTTTAAGTGCCATCGTCACCGTACCAACGAATTGAAATTACTATATGTATTAATGTAAACTGTATCCGCTATGCGAACCTACCTGTTGCGCCTTCCTTGTGACAATTAATGAAGCTGACGAGAGGCAGGTAAAGAAACCGAAATAACAAGTCTGAGATAGGAGCCGTTGAACAGCCTACGCATTAGTGCAGTGTTTCCCAGAGTAAATTTAAAAAAGGATCCTTCGTTCATCGATTTCTAAAACAATGCCAGAAGTGGATAGTTACTTGTAAAATGGGCAAATGCATAACCCCGAATAGGATAGTGTGTGGCTAACTGAGCTGACATCGCGAATAACTAATAATGTCACATGTTACCAATACTGTAATATGTAACGAATATTAATGTAAAATTTGCCCTACTGTACTAAGGCTATATGTACTCGCTCAAAATAAAGCCTAAAAATAAATACACTACGTAAGTAAGTATACATGAAAAAAAAAAAAAAAAAAAACGATACACGTTCAGGTTTTCTGAGGAAACAATAAAATATGTTGAGTTTAATCGTTAAAATGTGAATTGCAACACTAAATTTTCATAGTCATCTTAGAGTCAATTAAAGATCATTCTATAAATGACTAAATTTGCTTGACAAACTAGACACTATTTTACGTTGGTTAACTACTTAACAATTGCTAATGATAATTTTTAGTAACACCTAACTAAATTTTGTAATAAATATATATTAGATAATAAACGGCCAGAGGGACTCGTAAAGCAAGGCTCGAGAGACGTAAGGTAGCCGCGATGCGATGGCGCTTACGTGACGAATCCTATTTTTCCTACCGAGAGCACACCAGACTCTTGAAAATGCCCATTTATTACACCCTTAATATACAAAAATACGAGCTCGCACCTGGTGCGTATCACGTCTGAGTAAGGACCAGAAGTTCACGTTTTTGCATCTTTCTTTTGTGACATGCATCATCAGGTACAAAAACTACTTATTTATGTATCATGCAAGCTAGAAAAGATTGTATTACTTTTCTTAAAACGATTAGTTTCTATCTTTATTAGGAATGAAAAAACGCTGATGATTACTACAAGTTTTTATTATATTTGCTTCGAATTAAGTAACATGTTATAGGCTTCACCTCCCTGCGCGCTCCACGCACCAACCCCCTGTTCTAAATAAGGATGCTTAAACTCTTAAGAAATTTCAGTATAGCAGATGATTTACGTAATAGAACAAAATTAAAAATAACAAAATTATTAAAATTTAATATTGAGGGTGACATTATAACTGGGGAAAAAGTTGGATACAAAGTATTCATACCAAAAATAACTTTAAACACAGGAAACATATCCTCCTTACCACTTAATTTGTTTAGAAAGCAATTTCCTTTAGTTTTGAAATTTACTATGACTATAAATAAATCTCAAGATCAAAGTTTGGATAATGTTGGTATATACTTAAAAAATCACTCAGTATTTTGACGCCTTAGTGAAATTGTATTTATTAGATATATTTGAAGTTTTTCTTCCAATTCACCCTCTTGCGACTTTTGGCATGCTTAAAATTTTTTTGACCCCTAAAGGCTGTTTTCTGTCAACTTTGTTAAGTTCTAATGTATTTGTTTGCAAGGTAGTTCAACGCCCGATAACTCTAAAAAAGACTGAAGAGCTTTTGAAGTAAACTCTTCCTTGACTTCAGTTAACAGCAATTGTGACTGCCTAGATACCTCCGGGTGATCTTCTCTGGCCTGCTGTTGAAAGCCCAGACTGATCGGGAGAAAAATAACAAAGTCCGAAGCTTTGGGGCTAGTTGTAGTGCTCTTTCCCAACGTCTCCCGGTATAACGTCGAAGACGTTGGTGTCTGAAGCACCTTTTTTATTTGCAGTTTCAGTTGTTTTGGTGATCTCAAATGGGGAGATTGGTTAGTGATCCTTGCCCGTTGAAGACTGTCTCGTTGGCTTAAGTTTTTTTCCCTTTCCGGAAATGGTAGTAAAAATGTATTTGTTAGCAAAGTACTTTAACTCAGGTGGCCCTTAAAAGAACCGATGAGATTGATGGTTCAGTAGGGAACGTAAATACTCATGATGGCCCTGAAAAGGGCCAGTAGTGAAACTTCCAGCTATTCCTTATTATTGTTCTTGATAATAAAAAACTATCTGTGGGTAGCTTGACTCTTACCTTTGAAGTCTCAGTGTACGGAGACCGTAATGAAGGGAGGCACGCCGCTGACCAAAGGATATCTCGTCTTCGGCTCGTTCCCCGGATATCAAACCGCTCATTATAATTCGGGAAAGTGGGCCTAAATAATACCTTCTCTGTGGGTATGCTGTTGGTACGACTCCTGAAAAGGAAGCCGTTGTGGCTATCCATGCTTCTCAGGGCTGTCTTCCCTGGCTTACATTTGTAGTAAGAAAATTCTCTGACGGCACCAGGCCGGATGGTGGAACGGCCACATATCTCTTCAGTGTTGGAGCAGGTTGTGCTCTGGCTAGACATGTCTCTCAGTATTTCGCCGGAGACGTTATCGGTTTGAATAATTTTTTTCATGGTGGCACTCGTCAATCCCGGAGGTTCAGGGTGCAAGTAAGCCTAGGTCACTTGCCCATTGGAGAAGAGTGTTGTCAGTAACTGGGATACCCAGCTGCACGACTAGAATCTACATTCTCGATGCAGCTGACTGAACTGTCGATAGACAATTGCAGAAATTTTCGAGACGCTCCCGCTTATTTTAACCACACTTATTCAATTCTGTTGCAGATAGATTGCTTCGATTTTATGTCAACGCCACCTAGTGAATCCCACTGAACTAAAGTGAAAAGCTGGCGTATTATTGCAAAACTTAGATCTCATCTATTACTATTGTTATTAAAATTTTTAAGATGAAAACTATACTAAAACCATCAAGGAAGTTTCAAGATTCGGTATGCAACATTTCAGCAAAATCGGCTCAGTAGTTTTCGCTATTAATAATTACAACGGTTTTAGCGACTTTGCTTTATACATTAGTAAGAAGATAGCATTCCGTACATGTGTTAATAAGACCAATACAAATATAAATTTAAATCACATTTATTTTATGATTAAAACACACCGTGGATGTTTCGCATTAAGATAACTTACTTTATAAGTCAACTTATAAAGCCTTATTAAATCACAAAGACTTAGGTTTATTCCTATTCTGTTTTGAATTAATGTGAAAATTGGTACAATAGATGAACACAATATACATTCATGGGATGCATTATTAGGTACTTAATTTTATCTATACATCTAAGAATATTCAAATTATGTTGTTATTATTAAATACATTATAACTTATTATAAAATTTTTTCTTAAATTATATTTTCAATATCTTAAATGTTTTCTCTATCGATTTAAACGACAAATTCATTTTTATTTTAGCATCTCAATAAAGCCACGTATATTTGACCATGAGAAAATAAACGTCAATAATACCACATTATCAAAACTTTGACCTTGAGACTTGTTTATAGTCATAGCAAATGTAACAACTAATGAGAATTGTTTTCTGTATAAGCTGAAAGGTAATGATGAATTATTTTTGGTATTTATTGTAATTTTTGGAGTAAAAACTTTATTACCAAATTTTTCTTCCGTAACTACTTCGCCTTCTACGTTATACTTTACCAATTTAGTAATTCGCAATCGTGTACCATTACATAAGCCATTTGATGATCAAAAATTTCGAATAAACGCTACTCTTGTACCTATTATAAATTTATGTTCATGATGTGCTAACTCTATGAGGTACTTATCCAGAAGCGAGAGTTCACATCTATGAGTCGAGGGGCAGCTTTGGCCGTGAGGCCCATATGTGGCTGGACTACCGTCTTGAACCCACTATGACGATCCGTTCGAACAGGGATTGTCTTTTTTCGGTAGTCACGCTGGTATTGGAGGACATTGTGGTGCACTGCACATCATCTCAATCATTCTGTTAGAGCTAATACATTTGTGGCTGGTTAATAAACTTATCGTAACCATTGTTACTTTTGAGTGCAACAAGATTTTTCATCACGTTTCTCATTTACGACTGATAACTAAAAAAAAATTTTGTAGCCAGTTTGATTTTATGCCTAGTAAATTAATTTATCATTGACTTTAAGTAACAAATTTCATGAACCATTTGACAAGAAATTTCCGAATCCAAATTCAAAAATTTAAGTGTACTTGTTGGTTACAAGGTTTGTCATAGGAATTATGTCAAAATTGACATAAAAGTATTAATAACGAACAGCTACGGCTGATGGACTAGTTAAACATTTATGTAACCCTTGTGAATATAAAACGTAGAATTTAAAGGGTAAAGAGGGAGGCAGCATATGTGGTCGAATTTTGTATTTCGTAAGTTTTTAAAAGCTACATAACCAATGTAATGTATAATTTAACATGCAACCTGATGCATCGTGAGTAATTCACGGCTTAAGGATGTATATAGTTCTAAATCTAAATTGCAGATGATGGTTATCTACGTAAGGCAAAAGGGGTATTTTCAATTAGAATTTCTGTTAAGTATGAAAGTAAAAGTTATAAATATTTGATTTAATCTAATTTGTTAAGAAGTCGTACCAAAGTTTGGCGTTCATCGTTTCAACGACGTTTATGCTTGTGATGATTTCAACACAGACAAGTAGTAAGAACGATGATTTTTCTTGTAAAATTAGTAATTTGTAGTTAATATTCATAATTATTACTGATCGTTTCTTGTTAAAAAAATTTATTAAATTTCAATGTTATATACTACGTTACAAAATTAAAATTACTCAAAGATTTTAAAAATCACCTTGTTCGATTATGAGACATTGTTCTTGTACAAAAATAATATGAAACAAATTTTTTACATTTTTTATCGTAATAATTAGCATACCAAGTTTTATTGTACTTTCAGTGAGACGATTTTAATTTTTTTTTAATAATTACAGTAATTTACTATTAATATTGATAGGAACGTTAAAAAAAATATTTAATTATGTGGAAAACGTGACGATCACAATAGATATGGACTTGATGAAATTAACTAATTAATGAATTATAATTCAAAAATTTATATTCCTTAATTAATATATAAATAATTGCTGAGCGTTGCAACAGTATTAAACATCATTGATTCTTAAGTAAAAATTAGCCTCTGCCCAACAGTATGGACATCTGCTGTTGTTCAATCTTGATGTTGTAGCAGCCCATTCTATGCAACAACAGTTGTGTCCACAAGAAACAAACGTAGTTGAAGGCGGGTTAGTTAGATACATTACCCACCATGGAACCTTAAGATCTGTAATAATTTAAAATTATTATTCACTATTTCATGATTATTAGTTTAAAATGTACGTATTGATCACAAATATAAGACTTTGAAAGTTATTTCTAACTATTTTTTAAGAAAATGTGTTATTAGATTAATTGGCAATTTGTAATACACAGTCTTATACAGCCACTCACAACAAAAGTAAAAAAAGCTGCTGCAAAATACGAAAAAATGTATGTAGGAGATCTATGATTTTCAATATCTCTATAATAATGCTTTATAGAGTCAGTAAAATAATTTTTTGTTTTCCAGTCTTACTATTGGGTCCTGCAGCAGCGTTTCTTTCATTAGAGCGGTATTGCTGTTGGATTGGCACCTGAACTTGCACGTCATGAGGACCCAATATTTTCACTTCAGGTATACCTTGGTCCGCTTGTCCATTAGCTGAAACTTGGAGAATACGAGCGCTGCATCGATTGGCACCTCTTCTTATTCTTCTGGCTCGTGACGAGCAGGAAATTAGAAACCCATGTACATGTATGTGCATACGCAGGTGTGTTTAAGTGCGCGCGCGCGCGTGTGTGTAAGCAAGATATGTACTGCTCTGTATGATTTTAATAGTCTACTATGTAACAGAATTTTCCGATTGTACTGTATTAAAACCTTTTACAAAATCTATACATTTAAAAAAAATCATTGTGCACACATAGAATTACTTATACAAATTATATTTGACATCACGTGATTATAGCAGAATAGGTGGCTCAATAAGCAAAGCGAAGCGTCGAGAAGAATTAGCGTAGAGTTGCAGTTCCAGCATGGAGTCTATAGCGGGTGGTAGGCTCGTACCTCATAGCTCACTGTCCTTCTTCTGTAACTCAACCAAAACTAAGCAAATAGACTTATGTTGAATAAGACTCGCTTTGTTTATTATAGAGATCATCTTCTTCTGTAATATTTTAAGATTGGCAAAATTCAATAAGCAACAAATTTAGCTCTAATTTTTTAGTACTTCTATCTCATGTTTGCTTTTGGTACCCATATGTATAAATGTAGTACAGATGACTTTTGGACTCATACCCTGAATTTCGTCTTTCCATCCATATCCTTCATAACTTTCTTTTTTCTTCAAAGATCATACAGATCACTATCTTGTGATTAAAATAATTATTTTTTAATCAAAGAGAAGACAACAGTGTAAACCACTAATCCTCATGAAAAGGAATAGCTGTTATGAGTACAAGATGAGTACACCTTTTGTGGGCACCCAAAAACCTTTCCGCAATAGTTCGCATGGAAACACTAGTATTGCTGACACCAAAAACATTTCTACCGTGTCCTTATTCCTTCTTAATTATCTTCTGTAGGGTCATAAAATATACAAAGCATCCATACGTATTAACCATACTCTGTGTTTGATGGAGTCTACATAACGTTTTACCTCTTAAACTCTATATTGTAATGAAATAGTATTAATACATCAAATTCAAATTAATACATACTAAATATAAATTTCCCATTTCCTAAATACATGTACACGCATTGCTCCATATTTCGGTAATGTAGTAGACGAAGCTAATGCCGTTCAAATTCTAAGAACTTCATGCGAAGGAAGGGCGTTGAACCGGATCAATATGATAATAAATAAACGCTCCAGGTGCGCAAAGGCCTTGAAAAAGCTATAGGAGCTTGAACTATTTTGTGCTAGATCAAGGGATGAAGTGGATGCTGGCAAGTTTATAGAGTAATACATTGTTATGAGCTGGTTCTTGGGCGTTGAGCACAAAGCTGAAGATGACATGATTCGTCTGGTAGATGGCGTTGTTAGGGTGGGTTTGTTATCCAGTGAGGCATGAAAGTACCAGGCCACGGTCAGAAAGGTCTCTGAAGCTCTGGAAATTATGGCTTCTAGGTGTTTGGAAGCAGTCTGGCTTCGATGGAACTCGAAGTTCAACCCTCTAGTTATCTCCTGATATCCGTCCCTTTTATATGCTCCTCCAGGTCCAGTGATGTGGGCCTCGCGTGTTGGCCCTGCAGAGTAGGTAAGTCCTGAGAACAATGCGTCAGCTTGCAAGCTTGCATGATTGCTTTGGGGTATGTGACGCAACTTCTTGACCTGCATATGCTGGGTGCGGAGCCAAGTCAACATGCGTGCTGGTTTAGGGATGCGGATATAGCGAGGGAAATGGAAGTGGGTCAGAGCTTGTGCGAGGGCTTGCGACTTTTGGAAGGTACATAAGTGCAGAAATTCGACTGAGTCAAAGGTTAAATAAGGGCTTGTGGCCTTGCTGGAAAGCGTGTGAAGGAAGGTGAATGAGTCAGAGCATGCATATGCATTGATCAATCAATCTGAAACAAAAATTTCGTTCCAAGATCCAAAATGTTTGTAATAATAAAGGATCTTCCGTAGTGCTATTTTATACTAAATAATATGTTCTAGAGTCGTCTGTTATTGTATCGTTATTATGTAATTTGTTATAAAACGATAAAGGATTTTCGATTTTGGTGCATATCTTTTGACTCTTGAGGTCGGTATTCTCAGTAGCCCTATCATCGTTATTGCTGTCGCGATAAATAAGGTCGTACATCTAGATATGTTCTACATACATGTACCTTTGGGTCGACAGTGTCTGGAGTTATGGAGTCAGCTCATTACACCATATCTTAAGTTCTAGACACACATTTCTCTCTCATTCTCTCTATGTGTGCTCGTATGTAAGTGTGTGCGCGCGCACGTGCGCGTGTGCAGGTATTGTGTATACTTTCTTTTGAAGTGAAACTTCTTATGTTAGGCCATGAACAGCCGTGGAAGGGGAAATGCGTTACGAAAAACCGTAGCCACCCACCCTGCGGCCCAAACCCTCTCCTGAATCTCCTCTCTTGTACACTTCCTTCCGTTCCCTCTCTCTTTTGCAGCGCACGCCACTCTAATGTCTACCATTCCGTCTCTCTTTCTCTCGCATCTACGCTGCTTGCTCCTTTCCCCTCACGTTGGTACTATACGTATATATGTATACATAATATATTATAGCTATGTTAGTATGTATATTTCTAAGTTAATACTAAACTGATGCGCTTGCTCAAGCTTACGTAGAGGTATTTAGGTATGGAGAAAAGAGAAAAACAACAGCCGTACTTATACTAGAGGCAAAGTGTTAGGTGACGACTTGCGTAAATTAATAAATTTTTATTTTTATTCTATTTTATCCTGTTATATTTCATTCCCAATGATAACATTTTAAGACTCTTTACAGAGTCATACTCAACGAGAGTCGTCGCCTAACAAAGCTGACTGTGAACTTCGTGGCTCTTGGAAGTGTCAAGTGACAACCGAAGCGAGCCATGAAGCCTAAACACATGAAGTCAGCAAGTACCGGCCCCATAGCAAGTAAGACAAAGAAGTTTAACTAAAACTTCGTGCAAGGTGCATTTCTTTGCGCGGCGTTTTAGTTAG
>NW_019379687.1:0-27365 GCF_000648655.2 Copidosoma floridanum
TTTTTTTTTTTTTTTTTAGAAAAGTGTCCATAAATGCTTCCCCTAATCATATCAATCGGCAAGTGTAATGGCAAAAGTAATGTTTTACGACCCGGATAAGATATATATGCATTTGTGTCGGTTGGATACGACTCCGATAACAGCACCCATATTTATTTCAGATCTCGACTAATTATAATAATTAACAGGCCCCCGCAATCTTAGCATCTTATAGACTCGTATTCAACGGAAATATTTTCCTTTCCATCCTGTGCACTGATAACACAATTGAATGTATACGTAACCAGTACCTATTTTATTCGTCATTATCAATGCGCGTTTCATAACACAAGCGCAATAAAATATTTTTATCCGAAACTCGCATGAATTAAATAACGTCATCTATCAGCGTTGGAGAGAAGAGGAAAAAAGTCATGGTAAAGATACTGCAAGGAAGGCAAAGGGGCCAACCAGTTTCTTTAGTTGAATTCTGCAGTATGCAAGAGCGTGCAAGAGATATAGAGAGAGAGAGAGAGAGAGTGTAGTCATAGGCGGGGGCAAAGATATAGGGATATAACTCACGCTGGTAGCACACATTTGTGGGTATATATTATTATACTGTGTCGCATCCATAATAGACGCTCCCAGGGGGACACCACGTATAGATGCATACACTGCTGTACCGAGTCCAACGAAACAGAGATATGGTACGTGGGAGGAGGAGATCTTCAAGTACACCGCCATGTGTGTTGATATGAATTTATGTACAACGAAATATTTAAACAATTATTAATCCAAGGGAAATAAAATTTTGAAAAATCCATTTGCTGTTTACACCATCCAAGTAGTGGGTACAGACAAAACTATTGTTCAAGTCGAAGGCTATGGATATGCTGTGAACATGTTTGCAAGTCTGAATCTGATCTGATCTTTGATAAAATCGTCACTCGTATCACTCGTAACCTCTGACAATTATTGTCGCCAGAAGTAAATTAAAGCTTCTGTTTTAACTGATTTTTTTTCTCGAGTAGATAACAACACTAAAATAGCAAAAGCACAATTGTCGATGAATTTAATATTCTTTTCGTACCCACAACGAGCTATGAGATTTGGTGTACATTTTTCAATTGTTATTTAATAACACACGAAACTAGTTGAGAAAAGAAAAAATGAGCAAAAGTATGAGGTACGTGTACTTGCACTTGCATATAAAATTTAGAAAAAAATAAGTAAGTATAGAGTTAGTGGGCGCGAGTCGAGTTTTAAAACGCGTGAGCGAGCCAGCGCGCCTGCCCACATCGTTATTATATGTGTATATCGGCTCTGATGGTCTACTGTGTCTGCGCAGAGGATGTATAGGAGGTAGGTACTTATATATACGAACGAACCGAGCGAACGAACGATAGACCGAGCGACAGCAGAGCAGCTTCCCAGCCCTGACAGTTGCCGACTCGCCGCAAGCCAACTCGCATCGCTGTCCACTCGATTGGACTCCTTGTCCCCTCCCCAAGATTTTTTTTTACATATTAGATTCTTAATCGATTCACGCATACAATCTCGGTGGGGCAAGGTACCTCGGCGTGTTCCCTGTATACTTGTACCGTGTGTTCGCGGTCAGTTCTGGATAATACGTACGCAAGGGACGATGAATGTGACAACCCGGTAATAGGTACAAAAAATGTTCGAGCCTCCTGCAGGAGTGGTGTTTCACATGTATCTCGTACTAGCTCCGTGTACGAAGAGGAACAGGAGAGCCGGCTCGTTCGACCAATCATCCGAGAGGTGCTCCTCTAGTTTTGAGACGTACGTATACACAATATGTACACGCGTGGTTTCCATCGCGGATTTTTTTTTATTGTTTTTCCCTTTTGGAGCGATAAGCGATTTTTTCCCTTTTTATTCGATTCGATTGACGTCTCCATAAAGATAATGGCGTTGCCAGTCGGTACATATGGATTATCGGCTCCGACTGTCATCGGTGCGGACCTACCGCGCGAGGATTGCTGAAATTTTCGGGCGTCGGTGGGTCGTTGATTGAACGTTTCTTGGATACTTCGATGCAAAAAGTAATTGTAAATGCTCGGTTTGAAATATATTAGTGTTATCTAATCGTTTCAATGTCGCACTTCACGAGAGTGCTATTGTTCACTATACTGATTATCAATTAAAAGATTCAAGGATGACGTTCAACATTATAATCTGTGAGGGTTAAAAAAAAAAATTAATAAAATATGGCACTGTGTTTCGACGTCACAATATTTAATACTTTTTTTCACTTGAGAAAACCGACGAGTGCGCGCGAAAAAGTACTCCCAGTAAATTCTTATCACCGGTCGACCGATTAGTAGTAATAATGGCACCACTTGAGTGACCAAATCGCAGGAGAGAAAAACCACTTGGCGATAAAAGCCCGCGGGATTGCGCAATCCGCGCCCAGAGGCGGACAAATACTTGTTATAGATTTTAATTGATCGGGACAGACAGACGCGAGTGATAAAATTGTCGTCGCGCTCGCTCGGCCGAAATAACTCGTAAACCTCACCAAAGTGACATTCCGAAATCCAACTCGGTGCGGTACACGTAGACTTGTAAATTATCACCGTATCCCCCGCGACCGAGGAATTCGAAGGACGGCCGAAATAATAGGGGAAACACTCGCTTATGGCATCCGAAAATGGGAGAAAAATCATACAGCACCTATAGCACTTGAACGTAGTCGTGTATGGCTAAAAATGGAATTCAAAGCGCGCGGCGAACAAAGTTTCATCGGTGCAGTGTCCCGTGCGAGAGCTGCGCATACACCCAACACAGAAAATGCGCCAAAGCACGGGAGGGACCATCCGCATGCATGTACACACACCATATCGTACCGGCGTGGGCTCTCCGAAAATACTCGGGGTATTTTTACCTTCGCCGAAAACATTGCAGCCCAACTCTCTTATGAGCGCTCGCACCGCGGTCAGACTCGCCGTCTGGGATTTTAATGTCGCGGGACTTCATCCCTCGTTGGGGAATATTTTTTTTCCAGTGAGGCTAAACGACTCTTTTTCCCCGATTGTCGGGATTTCAAGACATAGTACTAGAAGATGCATATACGTATGTTGCGGGAACGCAAAATTAATAAGGCTAAGTTTTGATTTTGCTACACGCGTTTAAGTACACGTCAGCCTCGTATCAATCGCTAATGCGCCGTAAATCATGTCGCTATAGGTATACCTACTTGGCGTGTTTTTGACACAGACGAACGAGCCAGGAAGCTCATATGCAGTATAGGTACACTGTCGCTAGGACTGACCTACGAGTGTATTTCGTATACATACCTTTGCCGTATAATGAGCACATCGTTGATCCACACTAATAATCACGGAGGTATTTGCCACCTGTACCGCGATACTAGTCTATTTTATTTACAGTGGCAAATTATATGTATACGCGGCCGGAAATGTAGGATGGCTAATGTGCATCACGTACATAGTTGCGTATATATGTGACATAAGGTCACCTACGCTCGATATTGGAATATGGAAATGCATGTACGTATCTCTCAAGAGCATAATACATGCATACACCTGTGTACACCATACGCAAACGCATCTACACGTATATTTGTGAAAGTTGTGGCGTAGGTTGGATGTGCAGCTTACAATCGCATAAGTTACATATTGCAAGCGCAGAGCTCGAGTGTGCAAGTTTCAATGGGCCAATCTAGTATCACTTTTTATTTTTTTTTTTCATGGTCCATGCTCCATTTGATAACTCTTTTTTTTCGGTCTGCCGTTGACCTTACAAACTTCAGCACCAACGTGTACGTGTTGCATGTATATACGAGGCACGGTGGGTTTTTCCATGTTCCCCCCTGTTGTGTGCTTTGCTGATGCTTTTTTCGCTCTCAGCTATGACGTGGTCGTAATATCATGTATGCCGTTGGGCAACCCACTGAAATAAATTAACATCTTTATTACCCCTTCCGCCGGGAATAATATACGTATACTTTAATGATGTACATTTGTTCGATCTTTCTCCCATTCTCAATTCGCGTCTATACGCTACCGATTTCCCACGCAACAGGTACATTTTGCTCGTTTGGAAAACCCATTTTTTTTCCTCCTTCCAACGTAGCTACGTTACTTTTCATATAATCAAGAAACCACGTCCAATCGCACCCGCGCACTTTTTTCCCCTCCATAGTCACGCGAAGCTGTCACCGCGGAGATATCGGCTCGCTCGCATCCACCGTGTCCTCGGGACTTGTCGCGTGTGTATAATAATAAATTTTCCCCGCACGATAACACGCTCCCGGTTTCTCCTTCGACGCGCAGAGACCTCGTTAGCGTAACCTTTCGCACCGTCCGAATCGGAGAAATTTTCCTACGTGCCTACTATATGAAAAAAAAAAAAAAAAAAAATACAGCCTCTCGAGCTGTCGATGCCGCACGACGATTTCTCGCTTGCAACATTTGTGAGTACTGCTTACCGTGTAGCAAAAAGTTGAAAAATGTAGATAGCCAAATTGGTGGGATAGCTTCTGTGGCCAGAAAGAGATGTAAGGTATACAGATTTATTTAGTTGATAGTTGTGGAGGGAATCTCATCGGATGTATACATATGTCGTTCTCTTCAACGCGGGGCATATTACATAGACGCTGCACATGCCGGTGCTCTCCACGTGGTATACCTACTCGCAAACTTGGCCGATAAGCCGCGACTTTGTGTAATATAACGACTCCACGCCGAAGCCGGCCAGCGTACGTCCGACATTAACTTTCCGCGTTCACGTATGCGCGTATTATAAACTAGCCTATAAAAGTATATGTGATTCGTGTAGAAATAGGGACACGTGGATAATTAATATATATATTTCACGAATAAAAACGCATTTGCTTTCGTCTCTCTTGAGCGGAAAATGAACTCTTTCGCTCTTAGGTTGCCACGCTATAATACCTACTTATTGATGCATCCAAGCAGCTGATGATGGTCCACTGTATAAGAGAGATCCCTGACACATCCCTGCACAACGAGAGAGCACATGATGAAAGGGTTATACATTGTATACGGGCACCCATTGTCAAATTGTCAATTGTACGCGTGCAATATGCGCAGGGAGAGATGTATCGCGCCGAGTCATCGACACTGTTGCGTACACGATGTATTGTGTATATTGTCCACAGCATCCTTGACGTAATCGTCGTGTATGGACTTACATGTGGGAAGGGTAAATAAAAATTTCTTTTGTGCCGCTGAAGAAGCGACAGTCATAAATTAATTGATTGCCATTCGTCATACAAGGATCGGCATTATTGATTTCGTTCGAGGGTATTTTTATACACGTGTAGATGTAGAGAACCCAATGCCAACAAAACTGCTACGATCTCATTATAATTTTGTTGACTTTTTGGATTTTTGCACTCATTCAACAGAAAAAAAAAAAAAGGCTCATGTACGTTTTTCTCACGAGAACGCATTTTACACAACGATCAACGTCAACATGTCCCCCTTTTCACACTCTCAAAATCAAATAAACTAGTAACCAGCTTGTAAATCATCCAGTCGACTAGTCTCGCTTCACACGCCCTATAATTTATCTCCGGCAACACGTGCCGATCACCATTACACATAATATATAATACACAAACTGGACCCGCGCGACCACAAAATCGGTCATAGCTTGGAAAATCGGCTTAAAGTCTGCATAATTGCATCGGAGATCGGAGCTGGTTTCGCGAAGCAACGACTCTGCCATGCTCCTCTTGGACCGTGGACAAATCGAGTTTGACGTCGTGTGCAACGCGATCTAGTATACCCATATGCCTCGTAAAATTCATCGCACCTATACCAAGAGCGTAATCTGCCGCCGTCGCCCCCGATGGAAAAGAAGAAGGACACGTCCATACGAGAGATAAGCCTACCCAGGGGGGGAGGGATCAAATGTACTTATAATTAAAAGGAGAAAATAGTGATTGCTCCTCGTGCGTCAAGAAAGAGAGAGAGAGTCTGCAGCTGCGTGCTGCGAGATACTCGCATACGTGCACGCGAGTGCTGATTGACGCGCGCGAACTAACGGGAATCCGATCGAGGCACGACCGGATGGCACGATCATTGATTCTATATACACGATGTGAACGCGCATACGTATGTATGCTCTTATGGGCACGGGTGGAAGATACCTACTGGCTTATTACGTAAGCTGGACCTACCGGTGCGAGGTTGCTGCTGATGATGTATGGGCGTCCATATATTATATTATGCATTGGAGTTCGAACAGATTGTTTTTAACAATGTTTTGTTGAATGACGAGTGACAGCTTGCAAGTTTGTTGAGGCCACCTGGCGTTGATATATGTTTGGGTTGTTATTTTCGACTCGTTGCTTGTGTTTTTCGGTGGCAACGAATGATACGATAATGAGGTTGTTAAATTTTTTGACGAAATTTATTACTATTTACTTCCTATTGGTGCGGGGAAGAGATATTTATTCCTATATAATGTATAATATATTAAGGTTCGAGGAGAAACGAGCCACGACATCTTTTATCCAAGTTACGACTCTGCGAACGGCAAACGGAAATGAAATTTGATTCTACAATCGATTAATTTTTTCCTTCCTTTCCTTCTTTTTCATTTTGGTGTCATTGTTGAAGGACCCACGCGTGAGATTAGCATAAAACGTGTAGTATAAGGATCGTCGTAGGAAAGAGAGACGCACGGAAACGGCCGGGTTTCGTACGAAAACGTCGATATTTTTACGCTTATTCATTGGAATCGGAGACATCGGCTACGACGGATCAATCGATATTGCGTTATGAATTATTCAATTGAATGGAAAAACCGTACGGGTACAACATTCACTGCGAATTTACGAGTGGGCGTTTTGAAAAATGTCGAGTAAAATACTTATACTTACTAATAATACTAATGAGTTTTAAATTTGTAATAATTAAGATCTAGTATGTCATAATGATCCATCCTATTACCATCCGTATAACGCAATATTCAAATGATACAAGGTTTGATTATAAATATATACGCAGTCGGTCAAATGAGGGGCTGTCAATAAAAAAAAATGGGGTTACCCTTTGGTTCAATACCTCCAGTTTATACATAACCATCGACATTCACCTTGAAACTTTCGTGTGACAAAAGGACACTGAAAACTGCCCATTCAATCGGTGCGTCAAGTTAAAAGTAATGTTTAAAAATCTCTTGTAAATTGGTTCGACAACTTTTTTTTTCACTACGAGTTCTATGATATAGTTAACGATGTGTTTTTTGTACAACCTATACAAAGGCCCCCCCATGAAAATCCGCGCAACCATATGCCCCTGTAATACCAAAAGTTCCCATGGACCTCTGACGAAAGTAAAAAGAAAAAAAATTAATCCTCGCCAATTTTTTGCTCCACCGTCCCCCGGAACAATCCCAGTTATTCGCGAAATGGCCGTTTGATCCCATCCCGAGCCAAACTGTTATACATACATCAAGGTATAGCATCAAATCCGACTGGGCTTTCTCACGCTCTTGTGTACATGTACCCCCGGAAGGCTGTTCGTCGACCCCCCAACCACGTCATTTATAAAAAGCACCGCTTCTACTGCTCATACACACGTATTAGCTGTGCACGGGGAATTGTCATCCACTCGTCCCGCGGAGTATATATTTATACGCCATCAGACTTCGCCAACTTCAAATGTTTTATTTATCGGCGCTTTGGCTAGAAGGAGATGTTATCTCTCGGTTGAATCTTTAATTTGGGTGTTTCGCGTTGGAGGTATACAAATTTATACATATATGTATGTTTGTCAATCGATGAAATTCCGAGGTCAGCATCGTAAAAATCAAAAACGAGAAGGAAAAACAAATACCATCGTTGAGTCACGGATCATTTGCTCCGAACCACCCACAATTCAACCTTCCTTCACGCGTGGAAGAATACGCCTACCGCACGCGCACTCGTGCGACCGCAGCTCTGTAAGTACACAAGTAACTCGGTAAACAAACAGAAGCACAGAGCAATCGTTTTGTCTTGAAATCCCTTGCTCTTTATCTCGCGCTTGCTTTTCAACTCGTTCGCGGCTTTGCTCCTATATAGTTTATTCTTCTTCCCGATGGACTGAGTGCTCTTACTCTCTGATGTGCTGTCGTCGGTGTTTTTGCACACCCTTTTGCAGCCAAACGACTGGGGGGGGGGACTGTTTATTTCCTAATATTTCAAAGGTGCATACACTGCACGTTTTTAATGCATGTTGTTTATCGAAATCTTAGTTTTTATCGTTTAATAATTATTGCTCTCGAGGCCACTGATGGTCCACTGTCGCTTGTTATGTATAGGTCACTCCGATAAAAGAGAAAAAAAAAAAAAAAAAAGAAAGTGAGTGTCAAAGAACTTATCAACCAGCTGACGCGAGAAAAAACAGGGAGATGCTGTGTACAAGTATCGTTGCTCTATTTTAATTTCTCCCACCCCCCTTTTGATTCTTAAATTTCACGCTCTAAAAATAAAATGTTCCGTCTACATGCATTACTGAATGCACATTTTTTTAAGCATATAATATAATGTATGTAGGCGGAGACTTCTACGCGCGCCGTGGAAATTCCTTCCGTCGAACGAGTTGAGCTCAACGCCTCGTGCACGACTTCCAATACTTGCACGACCTATACTCTATCGCGTGCACACTTGCCTCTATATATGTTCACACGTTATATTGAAACAGACAGCCATGGTACAGTACCTTCAGTGTGTACAAGGTACCTAATCGAATTTTGAAGTATCACGTATATTAAAGTCGTCTAGCGCGGAAATTATCCTTGTAAATCACCCCTGCGAACGGACAGTCATAACATGGTACAGTCAGTGGAAGGATAAAAAAAAAACCCGAGAGCTGGGAGTCTCCGGTGTACATCGAGCCATATCGGGTCTTCCGTTTGAACGGGGGCGCGCGATGCATGGTATAAAATGTATATATACATCACCCAACAATCGCGGAGGAGCACACCAGTATACGCGATGCATGCGCATGAATCCAAAGTGGCATTTTTCTCCCCCTCCTCCTCTCTCTTTGTCTCTCTCACTGAGCACGTACACGATCACCAACACTTTATGCTCATATACACCTGCCGAGTCTGACTTGTAAGTATTTCGCGAAAAGTGCCTCTTTCGCGAGAATGAGCCGTAGGTATGTAAGGAGGGATCGTGTGTGTCTACGGCCTTGAAAGGATGAAATTTAATTAGTTGAGCGTGTAAGAAAGAAAAAAAAAAAAAAAAAAAAAAAGAGGGTACAGCTCATGACCACTAAGAGGCCTATTTACCCGTATTTGCCTATTGTTCTGCGAGTGCAACAGTGTTACAGTAGTGTACCTTATACCTATTTATAGTCACGATGGGTTCTAATGGACGATGTGCCCCGCTTGAGTTTGACGCGCCACTTTGTTAGTTCTACTGAACGCTTACTTTTACGAGTTTTCGCGAGTCGTATGTATAATGTACAGTTATTTGAACCAACACTGCTCGAGGATCAATTATTTTATTCGACGTATTAATATGGTAGAAAGAGGTCTGTCATTCACGCACCTATGTGTCCTCAACAGATCGAAAAAACCGAGAAAACTTATCCAACTCTGCATCGACGGTATGCCAAGGTATTTACATGTTGTTTGAGTATTCGTTACGTCTCGCGTATACTTGTAAAACAACAATGTGATTAATTTGTCGGTTGCATCATCGCGCTTCGCTCAAAGACTCATTTCGATGACCCGTGCCATATGAATCATCATTATCACCATCCCCTGTAGCCTCGAGACCGAGCTCGAGACAAAAGGCGCGCTGCTGATACGACATGAAGAGTGTAACGAGGAGTGTAATACATCACAACCGAGTAATTTTTAGCTGTCAATAAAACGAACGGTATCGCGGTTAAATATTATACTCACGGCACCTCATTGGATGAGTTGTTGGTGACTCTTGCCCTTTAATATCCACTATAGCTCGAAAGAGAGTTCTCGGTTACTTCGTTATCGCCTGCGTGGCATTGAGTGTCATTCAACTCTTCCCACGACTCGCAATTTCCTTCTCACCGCATCCCACGAGCTTCATACCCAAGAAAATCCACGATGGGACAAAAAGAAGCCCGTTCTCCGCGATTAGCCGTGCTTAGGCTGCCCTGGAGTGTGAGAAAAACGGCTCCTTCTTCGTTGATTTGCCCGACGATGTGCCTTTGATCGTGGCTTATATATATATTTTTACTTGCCATTGTACAGCTGCCGAGAATATTAATGATGATGATGATACATGGCTGCGCGCTAATTATCTTTGCTCATTACCACCACGGAAAACAGTTGCAAATCCAACTGTATACGTATACATATAACAACAGTCTCATACTGATTTCCAATCTCCGAGAGAATATATAAGCTATGGGTCCGATGTATATATATACGTATACAGCATTCCAATTTATATTGATTAAAGGTAATCTCCCGGCAGCAGAGCTCGGGAGCAAGAGTTGATTCTATGAAATGGCACTCGAGTGCGATACTGTATATCCGCAGAGTTGCGTTCTCTATATCGCCTTCTCCGACAGACCGCACATGTAGAGAGAGCATGTGTAAATTGAGGTGATAAGCGATGTGATTGATTGGTCGATCAAACGCGCCTCTCTGTCTGTCGGCTCGTTGCTCTGTGGATATACTTGTATGATCCGGAGGCCGGAGAAAGAGCCGAGTTTTAATGACAAGTTGTTTTTCACTGAGTGACGTGTTGTGATTATGAAAGATTTTTCCCTCGAAGCGGAAACAAACGACAACAAAGCCAACTGTTTTTTTTTTTTTTTTTTTTTTTTCCTCATCGCAGCATTGTCTCCTCGAGACTCTATATAGCGCGTCGTCTAAAATAAAGTTTTTCAAGTGGAGTGGCCTCGTTTTTTTTTTTTTTTTTTTTTTTTTCATCATAAGTACTTTAGTATGCAGAAAAAATAGGCGTAATGAAGCGTAAAGTGCACCGAGGACGAAATACGAGCGAGCTGTGTAGCTCTGCGTTTTTCTTCCGCCCTCGGCCTTCCTCCTTTTTTGCGGCTTCTTTCGGCAGAACAAAAAAAAACAATAACTGATGCTACTGTCTTATTCTTGACCCTTTTTTTTTTTTTCTTTCGTGAAACGGTGCTTCAACTGCTTGTTTCGCTTGTTTTTTGTCCCGTGGGTACTTTCTCGTTAGGTAATTAAAAACTTTTCTGCGTATAGACATTTTATAAACGCGATAACATTACAAACACGCAGCACTGATTTTCTCAAAAATAATAATTTGGCTCAAGGTTCCAACAGCATCCGTATTCCGTATATTATATCGCGTGGGTGTGTATGGCTATACTAAATGAAAGACATTAAATTCCTGGTGCAAAGTGATCGACAAGTTAGCGCAGAGGGAGGGGGATAAACGCGATAAAACCCGAAAAGTGCCGCAGGACGCGCCACGCCTTTTTCAATAATCTCCCTCTCGAGCGGAGAACCCGCTTTATCGCGCATACAGAAAATCTAAAGCGCTCTTATATTATACATCATCTTAATATGTAACGGTTAGGAAATACTAAGGAGCGAGCGAGCAAAAGACAGAAGGAAGAGAGAGGTGGTGGCTGGAGGTCGCGTGACGTAGCCGCATTAATATAAGGAGCCGGAGGGGGAGAGCGATGGAGCGTCCGTTCCGCGCGTCCTTTTTCGGACTGCTTACGAGGAGTCGAGGTTGCTTGCTCTTCCGGCTGTTAATTTTGCGGACGTGTGTATGAGTGTCTCTCTCTCTCTCTCTCTCTCTCTCTCTTATGGGACACTTGAGTTATTGAGGCTCGTTTTCTTTGATCGAAGACGAATTTCGGATGAAAGGACAATAATTTAGGTATCCTGGAAGCGAAAATATCAAAATGTAATTGACAATAATAAGTATTTCATCGAGGGAATGATGTTGAAAAAAAAGAAATGGCAACACCAAATTATAATCTATGTGTTTTCCAAGCACAATATATCCTCTGGAGTAAAACGCGTAGCAGTCGTGCCTGAAATGTAAAAATTTGGTTTTTTTATTCGTACCTTTATTTCGTTTCGCATTTGCATATCAGTGATTTATCGGCCGGAAACAATATAACGCGATGTACGCTACCAAAAAAACAAAACAAATTAATTGCACTGCCGTATGATAAAAAAAAAGTTATTTGCAGCAATAACTCCAAATAGTTGATTGAACGCTTTTCATGATCACCAAAATACGAAATAAATTTATAAGGTTGAGAATTCACGACGTTTTTATCTACCGGTGTGAGAAAATTTATTGAATACGCAAACGCATAGCTAATCAGAACTCTTGCCTTATCTCGAATCCTCGTGTAGACGAACCATCGAATATATACTTGTACAATACAAATTTCAAAAGTAATTGTAGAACTCACTCACCCGAGCTACTATCACAAATAGAACCTCAAGCTCATCAACGACAGAACAAAAATCGTCATTTGGAAAAAAAAACACACCCTCTGTGGTAAACTTCATCAGGAGGACTTTGTCTTCTTCTTCAATTTCACGACACTTCCAGATAGGTCTTATTACATTTGCACGGATCCTGCGGATACAGAAGCAGAAGAAAAGCACCGAGGAGGAGGAGTAAAAGTCGACAGGAAGGGCCCACGTTTTTTTCCTCCGAGGCTTCTTCTTTTCCCCCCTCGGCTCGGAGGAAATAACCTTCCTTCCCGTCTGCGGCTCGTCAGTGGTTTCGAAAACATCACGGCTCCTCCGCCACGTTTCCTCCCTGATAAGCGCATCACGAGACCGACACGATCCCAATCGAATTGGTCATCGGGAAACAAAAACTTTGCCACCTCATATTCTTGAATCAACAGTCAGTCCATACCCAAGACATTGATCAAGATATCCACGGACACGTGCTCTGGTTAAACAGTTTGGCAATTGGTTAGCTGTACGGATTTTGGAAATGTTTCGCCGAGTCCCGAGGCATCTAGAAGCAATGGGATCAGACTGCGTGGGGATTAACTTCGTGCTCGGCATAGTCGAGAGATTACGCGCGAATCCTATTTCGCAGGTGGAGCCGTCGCGCAAGCGGCATCGGTTAAAATTCCTTCCATTATCTCTCTCTTTTCTCTCGGAATAATCTGGTGGTACTTTTATCCGTGCAAAGCTGAAATGCGAGCAAATGAGACGAGGAGTTGGTGTACCTACGTATACTAGTGGTTGCGGAAAATTTGTTATTTACGAGTACTGGCAAGTTTCATGGGTACTAATGATATTTGGTTCTTCGTTAACAAAAGCCGTTGACGTAAGTAGTACGAAGACGAGAGTCGTGGTCCGATGATTCAATGAGTATTTTTTGAAAATGTAAGAACGACGGGATCGTTGCATGGTCCATTCGTAATCACGCAATTGATCAAATGAGGTTGCACGAGGGGGGAATGGTATAGTGACAATGGAGGAAAGCCACAGGAGAGTACGGCGAGAGAGGAAATGGGCGATAACGCTTTAGGAATGGAGGCTGCGTTCCAATCGACCATCCTTGTACATATAGGTTCTCTTCCATCTGCATAATTAGCCGTGCTAAGCACTTGCTTGGTGCGCTCGATATGTAAACTACTTTCCGGCTCGGAATTACCGATCTCACTCACAAAAAATACTATGCGTGATCCGTCATTGCGCCTTTGCATCATAAAACTCTATCCTGTCACATCTATACGTGTCCAAAGTAACAGGCAACTGAGATTTTCGTGGATCAATGTCCAATGTAATTTTACAAGTGTATTAGATCCCGAGGGCTATTTTCGAGTGGAAAGTCGAGAGTGCGATCCTTCGTTGGACGTGAAGGACAACTTTCAAACGGAATCCCTTTGTTGGATGTATAACATAGCATGCGTCGTAAAATCATCGTGACCATCGTTTTTGATCTTTGGAGCTACTCAAATTCAATGGGATGATCACAGTACGAACGAAACCCCGATTGTGCGTACTCAGTGGATGATATAACGATTTCCACAGCCCATCCGAGAGTATATACAGCCATGAAATAACCGAAAATAACATACAGCGTAAAAACTCGCGCAGCTCCTCTCGCGATGATATTTAATCTTTACGCATCAAATTATTCACTTTGCCCGCGTAATGATAATAATATACGCGCACAAGACCATTAAACTTGGGAGATATGGCAAAGGTGCACGTATTATATACAGCTCTACGGAGTTAACGAGTAACTAACCGTACACCTACCACCTTTTACCACCTGGATCCAAAATACATATACATGTATATACCAAAAGGCCGATACGAGGGGAGAAATAAGTAATAAATTATTGGCGAACCAACGGCCGATGGGCACCGCTCGTTCACTAGCTCTCTCGAGTATAATTGCTCGTAATGAAAAGCTTATATCTGCGTGGAGAGGAATTTTCAGTTAACCGTACGCGTGTACCTGTATACGTCGAGCTGGAAAATCGTAAAAGGAGATGGTAAAATTTTACCACCCCGAGCATGAAAATTTAATTATTATTTTGTTGTTTCCATTCGGCCCGATGGATCATAACCAACAACCAAACGAAACTTGTGTTCAGAAAATTACTCTATACATAAATATACGTATATAATATATACCTATACACGTATTTCCTGCCGAGATAATGAATGCGGAAAAATTGTGGGTTTCCATGGACTAATAAAATTTGCGTCGCGTGTGTATAAATAAACATGACGTGCCTTGTACTCGTAATAGACAATTGTAAGCCCGGAGGTTGCGAAATTTACTTTTCATCGCACCTGGTCGAATTAAATTCAATGCGTGACGTGGGCTCGTGATCGCAAAAGCAAATGTGACATCGTGTCCTGCAGTACAAAGCAAAAAAAAAAAAAAAAAAAAAAAAAAAAATACCATAGCTACAGTCGCAAAAAATAAGACACCTAATGATAATTGAGATGCTTCGAATCAAACGCAATATGCCTATTTGACTCCATTGCAATGAACGTACGCGATCCATATACCAAGTGCAGCTATAGATAACACACTAAACACACCAACTATTACGGTGGTAAAGGAGAAGGAGGAGGACGGATGTCCTGCCTGTATCGTGACTGTCCTGTGTGCTGAATACGTTTGCAACGCTGGCCGCATCGGTTACCGCTTTGGCGTATACATGCACGAGCTGTGCGTTACATACGCAGGTATATTTACATGTATATACACATAGCGTCGTAAGTAATTGCGACTCCGAAGAAAGTATAAACTATGTGTACTCGTGTGCGCTGGTAAGTAATTTCGCTGTTCTTTTTTAAACGCAACGTTTTTCCCTCGAGTTTTATCGGCCGACCGACAGCTGTGGAAGTATCATGCGTATACTTTTTTTTACGCGCGACAGATGATGGCTCACCGCTATATGGTAGTATTACTTTTTTTTTTTCTCTCTTTTTCACGCGGGCACGCGGTGCGCGATATATTAACATTCGGCTCGGCTCTTCCGTTGTCTTCGGCACGCGCTTCGTTATCTCCATGGCTTCCTTTTTTCCTTTATCTCCTTTGTCCATTTTGGCATGTATTACGTATACACGCGCTTAACAAGATAATGGCGATCGGCACACGAGGCGACAACATAGTGCTTTACGAATGCCCACAGTGATCGATTGCGTAAAATGTTGTTGTCCCCCGATTAGAGTACGTATATTTTCCTCCTAGCGAATCTTGGGCACGGAGGGACACCCTGTACAATACCCTATACGCACGCATCGCAAACCCAGGGAGCGAAACGAAGCGCGCGAGAAGAAAAAAAAAAAAAAAAAAAAGGCAGCACACAATTACCATCGCGTGCATAAATACAAGGCGTGCATGCGCGTGCACCAAAGAGTACCCCAATTAAAAGTCGTGCGCCAGCGCTCGTATACACGCGCTTTTTTTTTCATCCGCGTTATCTCCGAGTATGTGTTGTACCCACACGTACACATGTGTACGCAGTGACCGGAAGCGCAGCTCGCGCATGCTGATAATATAATTATACGCGTGTACATGTATTATACATAAAAAGGAGCTGGGATGTCGGGGTTGGGGGGACAGGACGCGCGGTGTGTCTCGGACAAAGAGCGGGAAAGACGGATGTGGCCGTGGGGGGAGGAATCGTTTTCTCTCCCAGTGTGTCCACGCATTGGCCTGCATGTTGTGTTATGTGCCTTTATTCCATATACATGTAGGGCTCTCTCTCTCTCTCTCTCTCTCCCCCTGCATGGGTTCTATATATGTATGTATCCGCGCAAGGGCGTCTCTCTTTTGTTTGTGGGTTACGTGGTCGAGCGACTTTTCGTGGGTACTTATATACGACTCAACCTTTCACGGAAGTTGTGCAATATTCCTCGCGAGTGTGGTGTTTCTTCCCTCCAACACCTTTTGAATACCCCTGCCAGCGAGCCCCATATCATACACACCTGTAAGACTTTTGTTTGTCGAACCTTTGGTATTTATTTACCGTAGATTAAACAATTTTAACGAAGCAAACAAGCAGTGCTCTCTTGCGGGTAGCCAGGTGTGCGCGCTAAATCCCGCACAATGTGTGTCAAGTGCGCTTTTGTACGAGAGCTATCAAACGCAAAAGCTCATTCTCGTTCGCCTCGAGAGAAAAAAGTGCACACAGTGCGGCCTTCGAAAGCTCACCATTTTATTTCGTGGTTTTACGTCACACGCATAAGTACTCGTCGATCTTAAATTAATATACTAATGCCTCGAATTTTCGCCTATACGCCCCTTTCCCTCCGAGCTTGGTAACGCGTTTCGACTTTTCTCTTACAACAATACATGTGAACTGTAGGCACCTACCACACACGCGACGACTCTCCGCCACCCCTAGTTCTCCCCCGACCCCACTGTGGAAGCTCTCATCTCGCTTGATTCACCGTCTGCGCCCCGATGAAATCGCTTTGGGCCGACCTCGTTAAATTTAGGACAGCGTTAAAGAGGAAAACGTAAGGGACGAAAAAAAGATTTTTCCACAAATTTTTCAAATTACCTCTGAATCGCTCGAAAAAATAACCCGAGCGTAGTTTTGGTTTGCTTGGGAAGAAGCTTGCCTCGTGACGATATATATATCGGTTTGAAAATTTAGTAAAATGAACTGGTGGTGGGAGTTGTTTTTTCTTAATTAAGGCGCAAAAGTTGTTCTCGAGGCTATACACAACATCCTTTCGTCAATAAAATTATTCTTTCTCTCTCGTTTGACAGATGCTTCGCGTTTAACGAGGAAAGCTCTCAAAACTCGTAAACTAAATGAAAGCGCTGTGAAAAGTTTTTTTTTTTTTTTTTTTTTTTTTTTTTTTTTTAATAAAGCTCACGTCTGACTAAATTCTTTATTACTACTGTATTTGTAGCCACACCAACTTTCATCACAACCCGTGTGAAATGCATACACAGTCAACAAAGGGCATCGATTTCGCACCACATAAAATTTTCAACTCAGCCGCAAAAATATTCTCCCCCTACCTCTACCCTATACCCTTACCATTTTATCAGTATAATAAGTATACATAAGGTCTCATCGAAACTTCCAGATGTGCATCCACGCGCACAACAGCTTCCATTAAATCACCGTCTGAATACCCATGGCGAGTCTCTCTCGCAGCCGATCGATGCCGACCCAGCGTATACGTACAACCACCCACCCACCAACACACTTCGAAACAACCATCTCGTCGCAGCCTGCACCGCAATCACCCTCGGAGCTTTCTCACCGCCACCGAGACACCTACACCCGCGCAACGTGTACCAACCCCTCCCCCCTCACGTAATATAACTTGGAGAGAAAGATTCCGCATGTACATACATGTACACAGGATTTGGGGGTGGGTGGGTCAGAGGGGATGCCGCGCCCAGAGCAGCGCAAGCGTCGTCGCTGCATCACCAGCAACCCCCGTGTGTGTGTGTATATAATATATCGGCACGCGCGTGCGCCAGCGGCGTTGCCAGGTGGCTGCGGGCGCGCTCCCTCTCTTTCTGTCCCGTGCGGTACATCGCACCCCCGGCCGAGGAAAAGGAGCACCAGCCAAACCGGCCGGCTGCTCCTTCGTCCCGACCTCCCGTCGTCCCCACAGTCCGTCCACGGCGTCCGTCTAACGCGGCGAAGCGCAAGCCCACCGCGACAAACGTCCTGCTCTCTCTCACTCACTCTGTCCGTTTGTAGTTACTTCTCAAGTGTTTTGGGCGGCCCCGACCTTGTCTCTGACCTCCACCCCTGGACCATCTGCGCAGCGCGTAAACGTTATTTTCTATACCACTGTGATACTATAGTGACACGCGGAGTGTGCCAGAAACTCGTGCTTTCTTCTCTCGTTAACTATCCAACGCACTCGTCTCGAGGGGCTCCTCGTGCGCCAGCGTCTCTGGCCTTTTTCGAGAGCAAAGCGCCCCCGAGATCAGAGGGGGTGCTCCTTCGAGACTTTTGTGCGGTTAAGAGCGTGCATGTCGATGAGTTAACGAGCAAAGTCATTGAAAGACCAATCGCCTTCTTGCGCTTTGAATTCCATCGGTGAGCAACGCAGTGAAAGCGGGCGGATGGGAGTTCACCCATCGTCGAACCATATGTAAAAGTACCTACTTACCTGTCATTACTCTCTTGTTTGTTTTTGTTTTTGTTTTTGTTTTTTTTTTTTTTTTTGTATATAGGTAAGTAGAGCTGGAGACACCGCGAGTTTAATTCAAGGCGCGTATAGTGCCGGGAAAAATGGCCGACCGCGGTCCGAAATAAATAGCCCGCCGCCGTTTTTCCGCGAGAGGGAGGACAAGGGGTTTCCAATCGATCGATCTGCCGGCTAATGCACCGGCCGATACGCACCGCAGAGAGGGTGCCAAGCAGAAGAGGAACGGGTGTATTATTATATTGTATACACCTGCACGATTTTTCACGGATCAGGAGGTCAGAGCTACAGCGTCGGAAGTGCGGGGAGCAGTGACCGTTCTGCATCCCTCTCTGTCTTTGTGTGGTGCGCGTGTGTGTCGTTCGAGAAAAGGTAGTCGGTCGCTTCTTCTGTTTTCCCGGGATATATACCTTATCTTGTTTATCGTGCTAATACAACAAAATGGCAAAGTTTCGCGTTGCCAATTGAAAATTACAACTTTCATTGACAAGGGCATATCGTTTCGTGTACGTAAAAATTTATCAACACATCGTCACGGTGTACACATACTATTATTCATCCAATGACTTTCTCGTCATCAAGAGTTTAGTGCTCGTGTGTTGAGTATATATAGGCGAATGAAGTGCCATTAGGATGATGGTGGAGCGCGTCGAGGGTCACCTCTTCATGTATCGCCGACCCGTCTACCGGGTGTTCCAGTATCTCGAGACCGAGTGAGTATATCTTTGTTTAACGTTGGGTAAATTTACGATTATTGCATTTATTGCGAAAAGGGTATGTATATATACATGCTAAGTCGCTGCTGGGGGAGGGGGAGGGGGGTTGAAAAAAAATTAACAGATCGATGGTGGTATATTTTACATACCTGGCGAATTCCATTGGATTGTTTTGTCGATAGGTGCTGGGTGTTTCCATGGTGAACCCATAAGTATATCGTGTGTACTTGTATAGGTAGGTGAACATAATAAGTGCTGTCGTCTACCGGCACGCGTTTGGCTTCGATCGCTCTTGTGTCTCTAGGGGCGCGCTCGACAACAGCCATTAATGACGTCGCTTGCTTGCCTCATTGTTTTACAAAGCATCCATTTATATATACGTATACACACGCAGTTATCGGATCACAGAATTTCGTACGAATTCATTTTCGATGAAAAATTAATCGCAATTGTTTGTTATTCTTTTTAATATAAAAAGGGTTTTTAATGCGTATTTAAAAACAATCAATAAGTATATACGTACTTTCAAAGTTTGTAATAAAATATGTCTACATCAAACGGATACAGCACGATTTTTTTTTTTCTTTCTTTTTTTTAATAATAATTCAATTACGACAAACTACGACGAACCGTCTATTACTGCAGATCACTTTCCATCGCTGCTTGAATGAAATCTAAATTACGACTGACATCGACGTACTGCCACTGAACCCAACGTTGCAAATCATCGCACGTGTACGCGACCAATCCAACCTATGAAAATAAAAAGATGGAATGAACAATGTTTATTTTTATCCAAGTATATACATTTTACATCCTCACCACTGTGTCATTGGATACAATCGGTGAACCCAGAGGAGGACAAAACACGTACTTCTTTATGAATTGAGGGTCAACTTCGCTGATAGGCATAACTTGGGCATCCTGAAAAAAAAAGAAACACTTGCTACCTAAATAAAAAAAAAAAAATAAAAAAAACTTTTTGTCACTTATACACGGCACCTTGAAATCAAAGCTCGAAATGTCCAATCCCTCTAGCGAACTCTTTAATATTTGATTCGCCGAGTAGCCCAAGATGATTTCGGTCGCGTTGTTCGCGGTGATGTTTTTCTTGACGATTCGCTTGATGTCCTGAAAGGTGCTCTGGATGTTTGACACCTGATCGGTCATAGAGTCCAAGATCTTGGACATGATGTCGATCATCGAGTGCTTAACCAGATTCCTGAGCTTCACCTTATTCGGATCTGTCATGTTTCCATACTTGAGGTTTAGATTTATCTCGCTCCAATCGATCGACTTCCTTGGGTGATCGACGCTCGAATCATGCGAACTCGCCTCCGTCGTTGCTTCCGAATTTTGCCCCACGTGCGTTCCTACCGTCGTCGCTGCCACGTCTTGCGTCTTCTGGGGCTCCTCCACTCTCGTCGTCGTCGCGCCATCCGACGAGTCCGACCCTTTGGTCATTGTATCATTCTGACTGTCCACCGAAGCTTGAGTGGTTGCATCATCCGATTGCCGAGGGTACAGCTTGTGCACGAATTTCGTTGCCGAAGGGCCCACAACGGCAGTCTCGGACGACACATCAAAAAGTGACGATCCCCGAGCAACAGCTCTGTCGACTCGCGCGTTCGCGATTTTTTTATGAAAGTACTTTGAGAAGAATTCCTTGGCGTTGGCAACGTTTTTGTCGTGCGAAGGCGACGGCAGGTGCTTCACGTTCATCGGCTCCACCGTCAACTCGTTCTGCGGATGGATAAAACCAGGGGTCATTAACCTGTTATCAATGGGACACCCAACAATTGATCGCTACGAGACGTACATTCATGTTTTCGACGACCGTGAACAACCTGCACCCGCTCGAACAGCACACGTGGCCAATGTCGCCGTACACGTCGCTCGGGAGACTCGGGACGAAGAGGGATTTCCTTGGTATCCTGGTCAAACGAAATATCGATTCGATCAAACCCATATTTGATGGATCCGTCCAAATGAAGGATAAAACGACAAAACAACGACACGTACGAGCAAGAGAGCATCAGAATGGCAATGTTGTTCCTGGCGTGGTCCGCCGATGACGGATCAGGGACGTATCGGGGGTGGATCCTAAAATCCTCGATCTTGATGACGTAGCTGCTCGCTTCGTCCAACGATCCAATCAGCACGGCCAGCTCCGCGTTCACGTGGTATCTGCACATGGACCGGGTCGTCAAACGAGAGATAAAAAAAAAGGGCGAGGGAAGGGCTTTTTGACCATACTCACTCGTATATTTGGGCTCGGTTGATGCACGACGCGGACGTTAGGACGAGTCGCTCATTCAGTACGATCCCGCTGCACATAAAGTACCTCCTCTTTCTGCAAATGGTCATATTGTGTGTATATTATTTTCTCGTCTCGCGTATATATAAATACGACTTACGAGTACTGGTCGGCCTTCTCGAAGCACGGGGGTATGACCTCGTCCCTGACGAGGAAGGCATGCATCTTCAGAAAGTTGTCCGACCTGTCGACGTCGCCGTCCATCCAGGGCCTCTCCCTTCTCCGTCTCCCCCCGGAGACGAGGGCCTCGCGCCCGTGGTCGGCAATGTACTCCCAAGCAGACGCCACCGGGCGGAAGTCGCTCCTCGACCTTGAACCCGATTCTCCATGGTAGTTGCCAATCGAGCCGGTGACGAGCAACAGCAGCACCTCGAGTGTCCGCATGGCTGCCCGGGCACCACGCGAAAGACCTCCTAGCGCGCTTCCGCTATCGGCTCGCTCAATTGGGATCTGCGGCTAATCGCTGCACGCTCCACGAGCTCCAGCAGAGGGGAAAGGAGGGAGAAAAAAAAAAAAAGGAAAACTCGAGTGCCGCGCGCCCGAGATGTGTTTTCGATCGAGCGCGGCTCAGTACGCGTGAGTAAGACCGGTATGTTTACGAAATCGAATGCGCGGCTCGCGAATGATTCTGCGTTTCTTTCCCCCCTTCCCTCTCTCCCTGGAAATGAAAGCTACGGCGAGTGCGTTATTGTACAACCGCGGCTGGATTGAATCACGCGGAATGACGCTCGTTTGTTTTGTTGACCGATCCCCGCCGATTCTCGATAAAAGAGCCGCTTGTCGTTACACCGCAAGCTTATTTTCTTTTCATGCAAGCAAAACAAAACAACAAAAAAAAACGACTCCACGTGTACTTGTGTGATTTGGATCTTTTATTCGAGAGCAGTTACAATCATAAAGCCATTTTGGGTCACTGGCGATTCGAGCGTCGCTTCTCGGCCTTGAATCTCTTGTATAGCTCGGCGTACTCGCCGGGCAGGCCCGCCTCCTCGTACCTGTTGTCGTGGAAGTACTCCCCGATGCTGACCCTGTGCTGTTCGGGACCGTGGTTGAACTGATCCCCTGCCGGGCCGCCCAGTCCCACGTCCAAGTCGGGATTATCTGGTGCTTCGAAGGCCACGGTGCTTTTGGGGGACTCGGTGGTCACGTCCTCTTGGTCGACGTAGTCGCTCGTCAGCGGTGAGCTCGAGTTCGGGCTCGCTCGCTTGGGCGTGTACGTGGAGTACTGGGACTGCATCACCGGCACCTCCGAGCTGGCTTCCGTCGTTGCCACGTCCACGTCCACGTTGACGTCGTCGTCGCTGGAGTTGCGGTACATCTTGTTGATGGCCTTGAAGTAGGCCTCCTTGGACGCCTGGTGGAGCTCGGGTGGCCCGGGGCTCGTGGTGGTGGGCTCCTCGGCCGTGTCGTTCTTCTTGCACTTGGCCAGGTCGAGTCCGGGTACGTTGATGTCCGGCATGCTCTTGACGCACGCGCTACCGCTACTGCAGTTGTTGTTATCGCTGTTGTTGTTGTGGTCGACGTTGTCGTTGGGGTTGTACGCGATGATGATGTTGTAGATGCAGGTGCTGCAAGACCCCGTGGCTGGGCCTGTCGAGGTCGGCGGAGTCGCGCTCGTGGTGTCCGTCGTGTCCGACATCTCGGTCAGCCAGTCGACGTTGTCGAACAGGTCGGTGTAACGCCACGGCGTGTCCGAGTGCCGGTCGTCGCAGGCCGACACCACCAGGGCTGCCTGGAATCAATGATGTTCAATACAGAGAAGACCAAAGGTCAAACTACGAGCAGCTAATAGCTCACCTGGACGGTTCCGTTGGATATGACGGGCGTGCCAGTTTGGGCGCAGCCGTGCACTCCGGTGCTCTCCCGCACCGAGATAGACTTGGTCCTCCCGCGATCTGAAACCAAGAGGCGCATACAAGTCGGGCTATCTTACTTGCTGTTCATTGTTCGGCGCACTCACTCCTGAAAGCCGTGTTGGTCCCCAATCCCCTTCTTTTTCCGAGAACCCGAGAGCCCGACGACGACGCTCTCTTTGTTTCGCCCGCGATGCTGGCTCGTTTGCGTTTCCTCTTTGAGTTTTGGGTGAATCTCGCACTGGTCTGGTACATCGAGAAGTAAGACTGAAAGATCGGTAGGTAGGATAGGTGTACCACGTTCCACAAAGATCGGTATGTATAGTTTTTCGAAGCGTCTCACCTGACCCCTTCGCTTGATTACGGCCATGTGGCAGTTGTCGTTGATGCACTCTTTGTCCAGGGGCTTGTCCGGCAGCTCGATCTTCTTAAAATTCACGCTCGAAATGCTGAAATTTACGTATTCAAAATATAATTTTTTTTTCTTCCCCGGATACAATTAAAAAATCTCTGACGATGTCCAGACCTGCACTCGAGCTTCGCCACCACGAGGTTGTGGCGCGGGTGGCTCTCGTTCCTGGGATCCACCACGTGGTTCGGATGGATGTAGTAGTCGACGATCTTGATGACCTGCGAATCGTCCGAGAACGGCGCGATCAGCACAGCCAGCGGTGCTCGGATGTTGTGTCTGTATCCCCGATGACGTAAGATTATACACATTTTAAATACAAGTGTATACGCTATATTATCGTCATGAACAATCATCCGTCATTGTCTACGGGAGGTATATATATATAAAGCCGCGATCTAAAGTGAAAATTAACATCGGATCGAAAGTATAGCGCTCCAATGGAACTGATGGCGCGAGAGATAACATACACGTACGGAGTGCGAGGAAAAAAGCACGTGCCACAAAAGAGACAGCGTTGCGCATGGAAAAACGAAATGATATTATCGTGTACGTGGAGGGGAGGGGGGGCTTTTGTACGTTTACGGGAAATCGGCCGTAACGGGTTGCGCAACTTATACACGTATAACGTAGACTGACCCACCTGACGTAGGTAATTTCGTGAATGCAGGAGGCGGAAGTCAGGATGAAGGTGCTCGACAGTATGGAACCCGAGCACATGAGGTACCGGCTGCTCCTGTTGGCGATTATCATAAACACACATAAATTATTTATAATATATGTATGTATATATATTGGAGTGGGCCTTTTGGTATTTCCAGATATTTCTTTGCTCGCTGCGTGACTTTTTTTGTGCAAAAAAAACCCGCAACTTTTCATTTACACGGTTGGCACAAAGCGAATTATCATCGAAACCGAGGAAACGTGACAAAAGATCAGTCGCACACGCGCACCAACGAGTAAAAGAACGGAAACGACAAAAGATGCAAAAAAAAAAAAAAAAAAAAAAAAAAAAAAAAAAAAAAAAAANCAGTCAAATCATAAAAAATGTTCAATGAATTTCAATAATCCAAGGCTTGGAATTATTTCTCTCATTTTCGTGAGAGTTCAAGAAATTACAATTTTATACGATATTAAGGTACTAATTATAATTTTTGTGTCCCTAAAAAAAGATTCTTATTAAAACTAATGACTTACAATTCTGATCTTATTTTTAAATTATTAAATGAGGTTCAATAATCTTGCTCAACTGTTTTCTCGTAATATTGACACAATATATATGTCTGATAGGCGATGTCTTAGTAAGTTAACTTTATGATACCTAATTTTAAGTTAGTATGACTATTCATCTTTGTGTATTATTTTTTTAATCTATGAATGAATTTTAACTTTATTGACTTTATGTATGCATAATGAAATTTGCTGATATAACTGCTAATTTTTTCTGCAAGTCACTGTACATCTTTGTTTTAATACGATGACTTCCGAAATTTCATATTTTAGTGTTTTCTTTGTTTTAGGGTTGTGTCATCGTTTTCATCTATTCTTATATTTTTCGATTTAAAATAGCTTAGATCCCCATTCTCATGGTTTATTATTACTTACAACTACGACAGTTTTATTATTATCATATACCAAATCTTGAATACAAAATTAAAATGGAGAAATCGAACTAAAATCTAAAAATACATTCTATAAATTAGTTCTTATGCTTCACTAACTATTTTTTTGTTTTTATCTCAGTGCTTTGAAATTTCTCTTTTTTCTTTTTTCTTTTTTTTTTTTTTTTTTTTTTCCTTTCCTTCTTTTCGGCATTAGCTGTATAATCATTGGGTGAATTTTCTTTATCTAATGTACAGCTTGCATCGATCGACAAGAGGTAAGGGTTTCTACGACGAAGAGCATAATAATTATAGTTACTTACAAGGGCACCTTGCCGATGAATTTTCAATCGTAGCCGAGATTTTCGATGCAATGATGAATGATGGTTTTTTTTTTTTCATCCATCACTTTCCTACTATACGTAAATACGGCCATTTTCTAAGGAAAAACTTTACGCTGTATAACTGACACACTGGAGGCAGAGATGATTAAAAGTCATAGGTTGGAAAAGGGGTGGAAGACGGGGAATGAAAAGCGAGGGAAAAAACACGGGAAAAAGAGATGAAGGAGTGGCGAGAGAGCGGGGTATTGCGGGGCCGCGGTGCACGGGGTCGGGTCACAAAGGCAAAATAGAGTCTTTGAGTTGAAAGCGGATTTGCTCGTGCATATAAACGTCACCGGGGTTTACAGTTGTGTTTGTTGCACACCCACGACTCGGTGGACGTGTTTTTTTTTTTTTTTTTTTTTTTTCCCTTCCATCCGTCGTAATTTCGAGGCTCGCGCTTTGAATGACAATCGCAGTGCTTTACGATCCAGCCGTGACGAATCAGGGAAAATTTGCTTTCACGGAGTTGGCTCTTTCGCGCGATGATTCGGCTGGAATGGGCGAAGAAGAGTCGAATGATCGCGGCTACAGTAAATTAATCTGTGAAAATTAAGTAATGATCTTTGAACACCACTCGAAAAAAAGCTTCGTTCAAACGAACGATTGCTTTCAACAATAAGAGCTTGTACATGTATGTGTGTATCTGGTTGGCTGCGAGCGTAGATAAGCTCCAATGAAGTCGAGTGAGTTGCTTGATAAATACAAAGACTCTCGTTTCGCGCCGAACAAACAAAAAAAAAAGCTCTGCTCCCCCCTGAAAAAGCTTAATTCCCACCGCAAGTGTGCCCAAATCCCAGGATTGCCACCTGCGGATATGAATAGTAGTTGAAGCGAGGACAATGGAACCTCTGACGAAATTTGCAAAATTCACAGCACTCGTGTGCAAAGGCATATAATGTGTGGTTGCGTGTACGTAGGATACTCATTCGCTCGTATAAACGCGAGTACGTTTACCCCACTCGCGTTATTAAAACATGTGTATCATATATATAAATATGTACGAGCTACGGTTGCGGGGGAGGGAAGCGCGAGAGAGACGCGTTTGCTTATATACATTTATAATGGGCGCAGGCATCACGCGAGCACGGGACGAAAAATAAGGCTGCCAAGATACGCGGCGATGGTCTGACGAGCGACTCGTCGTGTGTTTTATATATACATATATAAATACACAACAGCCACGCTCACTCACCGGTACTATATATGTTAGATATACACGAATGCGCGAGAGGAGCGCTTATAAACTTAAACACACGTATATACATATATACAAGCACCGAGTGTACAGGCGAGAGAATAGCAGGTTGTCTGCGGCTCGAGCCGATCAGTGCAGTCCTGACGGCCGTAGCCGCCGGCAGCTGCTCCCGGGCTGTCGTATATTAAGTATATTTACTTGTGTGCTTTCGATTTTCGATTTTATTCTTTTTATTTTAATGGTTTTTTCTTTTTTCTTGTTTTTTTTTTTTTTTTT
>NW_019379687.1:36532-70303 GCF_000648655.2 Copidosoma floridanum
GCAGTATAAATTTTTTTTTTTTTTTTTTACTATTTGTATCTTACGGTAGCCATTAATTAAAGTTATTATTCGTTTAAATTACCTCACATTTTACGTTTGATTTTTATCTTTACGGTTTATAGAGTTTTGTGTACTTACTACATAAATTTAAGCACAAAGTGAGCTTCCGTACGTAATTTTGTTAGCAAACTTGAGAGTTTACGCAAATATAAATTATGAAAGACATACCCATACGTGTTTTTGCGTAAATCACAAGAATTTTACTTTTTTGGGGGAATTTAATGTACTCTACCGTATACACTTTGACAAGTGGGAAAAAGTACAGGTGCCATTTACGTTTACTACTGGCATTTGTAAAACTTGTAGAGTTACATTCCTGTTTCATTAAAATCTACGTACGATACACATGGAAAAATCCAAGAAATACCTTTAAGTGATGTCATTTCTCAAATAAGTCGTATTATTATTTAACACGTGATTCACATAGGTACACGTGTACATTGGACCAATGAGGGAATGCATATACATGTTGATAAAATATATGAAAAAACACATTTAATTGATGCAAGTTGAGGAGCGAGGATCAAGAGAGCGAAAGAGAAATAATGCAGTCGCATGAGTCAGTTGTGTTATACAGGTTCGATAACCGAGAGCGAAGCATGTGTCCCCGATGTGTCATCGTTTGCTGGCCATTTAAACTCGTCCGATCTCTGTTTTTCTTTTCTTTTTTTTTTTTTTTTATGCCCCTCTCAATTACACACTCGTATCGAACGGACCTTATCGATTGATTAACATAATTCCAAAATTTTTTCTTCACATCCATAAATTTAATTGAGCGACACCACTGATGGCTATACATATATTTCACTGACATTAAACGGCGATGCTAATTTTTTAGTGATTATAAAATGTAATTAGGTCCACTATCATCCTTATTTATCTCTTGATTCGCTTTGGTAATCAATATACCAGCGGTGAACTTCATATTGTAATTGAACTCGAATCAACTTCAACGACGTTAATAAAATCCTTTATACTTACGTGCGCTACGAACAAAAGAGAGTCGTTGATCCGTTTACTCACAAAGAATCGACGGAACCTTTGTCGTGCAATGAGGAACGTAATCCATCACCTCAATGTCTTTCGACACCGATACAGTAACATTGTACATATTTTTTAAAAATTTCAGCTTAAATATTGATTTTTTTCACGCACGGATCATCACGTCTACGTGATATCCTCAAATCACATGGTCAAAATAATAAACCCAAGTCACCGAATCGCTTCATTTTTGTTTCCCCCTCGAGCCAAGAAACGTAATTTTGTGTCGTTGAGAACGCTCCGAATATTTTTTTCAATCTTCAGCAGTTACGTACACAGCAATTTTTAGCGGCTTACTGCACTTGTCTGTTACTATACTTACTCCAGTTTTTCGAGTAAGTAGTAACAGACAAATGCAGTAAGCCGCGTTTTTGCTATTATCCTCGCTGTCTTCGTCCTCGCCGCGTATTTACACAATTAACAAACGGTACGTGTTGTGTAATGACCCCCACAATTTGCGATTCCAGAAATACTTGGAAAAAAAAAAAATAAATAAAATCTCAGCTGTACGAGTACGTGTGTGTGATGGAAACAATTACAATTACACCGTATAACGTTGCTTAACCCTGATGTTGCTTCGTCGTCGTGAATTTTGCATTGTTCAGCAGCCAAAGTGCTCGAGCTTCGAGAGAAGGAGGTTTATAAGCCAAGCACCGAAGAACATACATGTATATATATTATGTATATACGTATGGAAGGCAAGGCGACTTTGATCGAACGGTCACGCTTACACATATTCTCACCTATACAGTCTAAAGAGATTTCGAGCGCGTGTCTTGTACGTTGTAATATTGCATACAAGTATATGTACTGATAATATATTTCACGAGTATAGATCATCGCGCCCGACGTCACGCGCAAAGTTTCGTGCATAAATATGCATACACCCACGTCCTTGGTCTTACATGTAGGTACATCGAGAGAAAAAACGCCAGTGTCACGATTACCGCCGAGTGAACGGTTCCTTCTTTTCCTCCCTCGAATGAATTTTTTTCTTTCGCGGAGCAAACGTGTGTGGGTTTTGTTCGAGGGCACTTTGGCACTTGTTTTACTTTTTCCGCCGTAATGGAGTGGAAGAGGAGGAGGAGGGAAAAAACCCGGTGGAATACAGCAAGTCCGACAGCTGCGACGCGGCGGTTCGCTGTCCCATCACTTTATCGAGAACCGTTGGGCTGTTCGTTTTTTTGTTTTGTTTTGTTTTTACATTAAATTACATTGGTTTAAGTGAAATATAGCCTCATGTTTATTGGCACGTGATATTATCAAATTTCAATTTACTCGTGCAAATACCTGATGATTATTCGTACATATGTACAACATGATATGTTTATATGATGATAAAATAAGAAGAAAAAAAAAAGCTCCTCGTTAATTCATTGTTTACGCGTTGATGTTACAGCCATGAGGGAATGAGCGCTGGGAGCGATGGCAGCGGCGGCGGCCTCGGTGGGGTACTGGGCGGTAGGAATACACCGCCCCATGGCTCGCCCACCCCAATGGACAAAGCGACCCTCAAGGTCCATTTGCCGAACGGTCAGTACGAGTTTTGTTTTTTTTTTCATTTTTCTTTGATAAAGGTGTCTGGAAATCTGACTAATTTGGCACATGGCAACGAAAAGGGGTGTTTTTTTGCACTCGATACTTTATTTTGTTGAATCTTTCGTTGCGTTAAAGATGAAACACTGATTTCAAAAAGTAATAATAAAGTAAAAACGAGCGATGGTTGCGTTACCGTATGAATAGGTGGTTTTAACGTGGTCAAGTTTGGCGACGCCATCGACGTCAAGGGTATCATATCGTTGGTCACGAGCCGACTGGCGGCGGGGACGAGGCATTACAGGAATCTTTACGCCATGAGATTACACCACACGAGCTCGAGCGAGAGTTACTGGTTGCACCAGGACACGACGATGCACCAGGTAATATATACGGCAGAAAAGAACACTTAACGTGTTATTACGTCAATCATATATGGCGCTTTATTTCATAATTCCAAGGTGCAAGAAAAATACGAAAAGAAACACCCGCACAGCGAATGGAGGTACGAGTTGAGGGTGCGATATTTACCCCAGAATCTAAACGACCTTTACGAAAAGGACAAAGTCACGTTTTACTATTACTACGATCAGGTAAGGTTTTACACATCATGTTGTACGTGTTTCAATTCAACGTTTGACAATCGAGAGGAAACTTTGTACGTGTGACACACTCTGCAGGTGAGGAACGATTATCTGACGGCGAATCACTCGATGCTCGATCAAGACGTAGCCGTGCAACTGTGCTGCCTCGAAATTAGATATTTTTTCAAAGACATGCCCCAAATAGCTCTCGACAAAAAGAGCAATTTAGAATACTTGGAGAGAGAGGTGAGGGGTGTTTTTTTTATTTACTGTTTATTTATTTTTTATGAAAAAAAAAAGATAGTAACAATAAAAAAACAACTCGATGTGGCACAGGTTGGTCTGCACAAATTTTTGCCTCGCTCGATATTAAACAGCATGAAGCCAAAAGCACTGCGAAAGCTCATACAACAGCATTTCAAAAAGGTGGCCGCTCTCTCGGAGCTCGAGTGTATGTACAAATTTTTCGAACTGCTCCGCTCGCACTACAGGTTCGACCAGGAGAGGTTCATATGCGCTTTGGGAGTGAGTATTGGTTTTCCGATTGTCCGGTCACTGGTGCTCTTGTTGTTGAAGCGTGGTTTTTATTTTGTTTTATTTTTTTTCAGACTAGTTGGTCTATTCCCGTGGAACTAGTCATCGGCCCGGATCTCGGAATATCGTACATGGCTCATCGCGGTGGGACGGTGGTGAGTGCGGTTTCAATCTTTCAAAGATATTGGTAAGGGCAACAATTTAATTAAAAAAAAAAACAAAATTCATCCAGCCGACGAGGATGGCGGAATTCACGCAAATCCAGTCGATTCAGACGCTCGTGTCGGATTGCAAGGAGCACGCGAAAGCTTGCATAAAACTCCGAGTGGCGGGTACGACCGAAACCCTCAGTATTACTTGCTCGAGTCTCGATCAGGCTGAAAGTCTCGCAGATTTAATCGACGGCTACTGCAGACTGGCGACTGACAGCAATACTTCCTTGTGGAATAGAAAAGGTTATTATTTTATTGCACGAAAAAACTTGGAAAAAACAAGCTATTACTTTTTATGAGTCATAATTACGTTTAACGTCACTGAAGCGTATATTGCGTCGTCCTGGAAATAACCAATAATTTACTTGCTTTTTAGATTTAAAAAAATTAACTTAACAATCTAAAATCCATACTAATTCTTCATACCTCCCAATAAAATCTTTATACGTCGTAACACCACTAAAACCAATTATTTACACTTCAAGCTGCTTCTTGGAAAAATTATCCCTGTCCTTGTAAAGGTTCGTAGTCCTTTTAGTTTGATTTTTGTTACATTTATATTTACCGATTTATACTTCTTTTTCTTACAATTCGTTATATTTTTCAGATGCTCATCAACCAAAAAATAAGCACGAAAACACAGAAAGTCTAGAAAATAATGGCGCTGGAAAGACTGGAACTATGTTGTCTGAAGATTATGCGGAGATTGTCGATGAAGAGGGAGATTATTCAACTCCAGCTAGTTAGTTTTCATATTTTTGTATTATTTTTTTTTATTTTTTATTTTTTTGAATGAATCAAAATTATCAAACGATTGAATCGCAAAATAATTTGTGATTGTTTTATCAACTTTCAGCGCGTGATTACGAAATAGTCAGGAATCAAGTAGAACTAGGAGAAATCATTGGAGAAGGACAGTTTGGAAACGTCCACAAAGGCTCCTACAAGGCACGAGATGGCCAGATAATACCGGTTGCTGTAAAAACTTGCAAAGTCGACGCAGATCTTGCAACTTCTGAAAAATTTCTCGAAGAAGCATGTAAGTATTTTATCGTTTGCATTATAAAGTAACATTTTATTTTTAATATAACGTAGTTTTTTTTTAATATAACATTTTTATTTTTAACTCGTAGTCCCTTTACTCTTTCTCAGCCTAATAACTTATAAAAAAATGGACATGCATAAATATCCAGCATTAAAATTTATTATTAATAAAAAAAAAAAAAAAAAAAAAAAAGCTCTAAACGATAGCATTAAGACACATCATACCGAAATCATTGGCAGACATAATGCAGCAGTTCGAGCACCCGCACATAATCCGTCTGATCGGCGTGTGCTCGGAGGCCCCGATCTGGCTGGTCATGGAGCTCGCCAAATTGGGCGAGATGCGCGCCTACCTGCAATCCAACAAGCACAAGCTCGACCTCGCCGCCCTCATCCTCTACACGTTCCAACTAAGCACTGCCCTGTCCTACCTCGAGAGCAAAAAATTTGTGCATCGCGACATAGCCGCGCGCAACGTTCTTGTCTCGGCGAACAATTGCGTCAAGCTCGCGGACTTTGGCTTGAGCCGATGGGTCGAGGACCAAAACTACTATACGGCCAGCAAGTGCAAGCTGCCCATCAAATGGATGGCGCCCGAGAGCATCAACTTCCGCAGGTTTACCACTTCGTCGGACGTGTGGATGTTTGGTACGTCTTTTTTTTTTTTTTTTTTTTTTTTCTTCAGCCCAAGTTGCAATAAACAAAGTAATGATCAACGACGTTGCTTTTGTTTTACGAATAAAGGTGTTTGCATGTGGGAAATATTGATGTACGGCGTGAAACCTTTCCAAGGGGTGAAAAACAACGAGGTCATCGGTAAATTGGAAAACGGAGAGAGATTGGCTCTGCCGAGCAACTGCCCACCTCGGCTTTACTCGCTGATGTCGCAGTGCTGGAGCTACGAGCCGAGCAAGAGGCCAACTTTCAAGGATATTCGAGAAAATTTACAGTGAGTGTCCTCGACATTGTTGGGCTATTGGGTCATTTATATTTCCAGTCTATCTGTAATGCATTTCGTTCATTCTACAGTGAAATTCTCATCGAAGAAAGGCACCAGCAGCAGGAGAACGTACGCCGAGAGACTCGCAGAGTTCAAGCCATGTCGTGGGGTGAGAGTACTTTTATTTGTTTTATCGAAAATAAATACTTAATTCGGGATGATTGGCAAAAAAATTCTCAAAATCGCAGTCGGAGGAGACGACGTGCAACCAGCTTCAAAGCCCCCTGTGAGCCGTCAGGGCTCCAACACGACGCCTGACCAGTCCGAACTGACGGCTCCGGTCTCCACGTACATCGTCGCCCAGAATCCAGAGGTACTCGCCCAATTGATGAAGGAGAGCCAGGCAAGAGGGGTATGTCCCTCGGTATACACGACCCCCGCGACCCCCTTCAACTCCCTGGCTGTACAGTTCCAAGACGAGGACAAGACCTTGACCACCGCTGTAGTCGCGGACCTCCCCTTTGCCGACCCCATTGAGAGCCTGCAGTCCAGTGCTTCTTCCTCCAACAACTCTAATCAACTGGCTTCCGAATCCAACTCTCAGTCTGAGTCGAACCTTGACTCGATCGAGTCGTCCGACACCATATCCTCCTTCCTGTCGAACCTAAGCGTGTCCGAGTCTATGCAGTCCCCAAATGTCACTCGCAAACAATCCCAGCAGAGCTTGTACTCATCTAGCGCGAAAATCGCGGATCTCTACTCACCGGTGCAAAAGTTTTCCTCCGCGGCAGCGTCGTCCTGCGCCTCGTCAGCCGCGGGTGTCGAGATCTATGGTCCTGTGGCTGGCTTCAGCCAGAGCTCAGTCATAGTCGGCAACCTAAGCCAGAGCCCCAGTCTTGTCGGCAACTTTGCCGAGGCCTGTGCCCCCGAACTGCTACTCCAGAACTACGGGCCACCGAGCATACCGCCCACCGACTCAGTAGCCCAGTCTTCCTCCTCGAGCTCGTTTCCCCAGAATGGCGCTTCCTCCTTTATCGGCCCAAACCAAAACTCTGTTGGTGCCAATCAGTCATCCGGCTATCCATCGGTCATGACGTCCTCCATTACCAGTGCCGAAAACATATACGGTCCCGTGCTCAAGTTCCGCGCTCAGACGGCCGCTACGATGGCCGAGCCGGTGCTCAGCGCCCCGGCGGCCGGTGTCGCTTCTTACATGCAAGCCATGCGTGCCCCCAATGTCATAGCTCCAGGCTACTGTGCTCCCGTCATAAGCAGCAACAACAACAACAACAGCAGCCAGGCTCAGGTGATCTACGCCCAAAACTACCAGCATCAGCACCAACAGATATACTCAAACGTGTCGTCGTCGCCGAGCAATTATTCGCACTACTCGCAAAACTATCAGCGCAGCTCCTCGGCGATGTCGCCATCGCCGGCAGCGCCGATCTACACGGTCCACGCGACGCCCACCTCGGTGGTGCAGGCCCAGAAACTCCAGCAGGCCCAGCAGCAGTGCACGAGCTATCACCATCCGGCTGTGCAGACGCATTACGCGGCCCAGACCAGGCAGGTCGCGATGCCCCAGGTGGGCAAGGTATACACGGCCAACGCCGTACCCGTTAATGCAACGATTGTCCCTGGTGGTGCGGGTGCTGGAAGATTGTGTGACGGGAATTTGGTGGAGGATACCGCCGCCGCCGCCGCTGCGAGCACTGGGCTAATTGGGCCGAGCAGCGGGGATGTGCCTGTCGGTGGCGACGAGATTATGATGATTATGCTGCACGAGCAGGTTTGCCTCGAATCTCGAGAATGCGAACTCTGCGCTGATCGTCTTCTCTATTATACACATGTGCTGTTGTTATTGCGCTGTGGTATTGTAGTCTTTTTTTTTTTTTCTTATATATTTATCGTTTGGAAGATCCTTTGATCATGCATCTACCGATTGTTATAATAGTCGGATGGTTATTTTTTTTGTGGTAGCACTAGCTGTTTGATGGAATTTTTTTCCCCCCGCCTCTTTGTTCGCGAGGTATTTTGTGCTGTGGTTTCTTTTGGGGATATAGCCTTGTGCCCTGTGTTTGTCTAAAATCGGTGAATTGAGTCTTTGATTCAGATGAGAAAATGATCAGTGACGATTTACTTGTTTTAGATAAATATGGAAGAAACAGTCGCACTTGGTTGTCTGTTCATTATTGACTTATAATTTTTTCAATACAAACATTTCACTGTGCAGCTGGATATCGTAGATTTGATTGTTGTTTTTTTTTTTTATTGCAATTATAGTTGGAGCACCGTTATTTTGTTTTCAAGTTTGAAATTTTACCATACCTTTGCTTGTGTGACTTTTTTGGAAATTTTAGTTATTTTTCATGAATTTGTTATCGAGATTTTTAAATTTTACCTCCACCATTGTACAAAGGTGTATGATTTTTCTTTTTTGGTTTTGATATACGATTGATTATCAAAGCGTTGGACACGCATCATAGCGCATGAAGTTTTTTTATACTAGTGGATCATAGATGCACCGTATTAGGATTATCTGTATTTTATTTTTAGTAACACGTCATATTTTCGTGTTTATACACTTGCATGCATCAACGTTTGATTAATAAACTTAGTTAGGACATGATCTTACAAAACGTGTACGCAATTATCACACCAACGTTTGTACATACACAAAATCACAATCGTAAGATAATTTATGTACCTTGTTTGATTTTACTTCGAAATATATATTTTTTTTTTTTTACTAGCGATAGAATTTTTGCACACGCTATATACACACTTAATCGATATACCGTATAAGGATTCACATACATCGATTGTTTCAAATGTACATTATTTCCATTAACAGAGAAACGCACAGTCCCAGATGTTTGAGACCACTGCCGATTTCAATCCTCGAGTCGAAGACGTGAAGCAGTTTTTGGAAAAACGTTTGCTCGAACAGCAGCGTCAGTCGGAAGAGGACAGCCGGTGGCTAGCCAGAGAAGAGGTGAGTGTTTGCGCGTGTGTTATTAAATAAGTATTTGATTTACAAAGCGTGATTGATACGCTCGTTTTGCAGAAACGCCTGTCGATAGCAACGAGCGGCGACGAGAGCGCGAGTCCGCCGATCCCGCGATCGATCACGCAATCGCCGAACCACGAGACTCACACCACGACGAGCACGGGGTCGCTGGGGTCCGATAAGGGCTCCGACAAAATCATCGTAGTCAAGGTAAACTCCTCGGCTTGTGTACTATTGTAAATCATACGTCTATTTGGCAATCGCCCGCATTGAATAGCTCGTTTGTTCAATAATGCCGACAGAAAATGGAGCCGACGCCCACTGCCGATCTCGATCGAACGAACGACAAGGTGTACGACTGCACGACCAGCGTAGTACGTGCCGTGATGGCACTGTCCCAGGGCGTTCAGCAAAGCAGGGCCGACCAGTACCTCGATCTGGTGCGCCGCGTGGGTATCGAGCTGCGCGAGCTCCTCTCGTCGGTCGACGCGCTCGTGGAAATACTGCCCGCCAATGCTCACCGGGAGGTAGAGATGGCGCACAAGGTGCTCAGCAAGGACATGGCTGAGCTCGTTACCGCGATGAAGCTTGCCCAGAACTACAGTGCCACGACTCTCGACGCCGAGTATCGCAAGTAAGAATGCAACTTTTATTTATTTATTTGTTTATTTATTGTGTCTCCAAAAAATCGGTATGGGTACCCAAAATCTTCCTTTGTTCTACTTCCAGGGGTATGCTATCTGCCGCTCATATCCTGGCGATGGACGCGAAAAATTTGCTCGACGTGATAGATTCGATTAGGATCCGCTTCCCTTACGTAGATAGCCAAATATGCCAGAGGCACAACGAAATGACAAACTCGAGGGGCTTGGCACAGGAGTACCGCATGCGCTCGAGCCAGTCCGGCGAGCAGCTCAGGCGAAGTCATTCCAGCGAGCGGCAGAGCAATCCTGGTTTCCGGCAGAGCCAGAGCGGCGACCTCCTGCACCGAATGGGCCAATCCGTTGATCGTGGATCACAGGTGAGTGCAGTGTGTAATTATATCCTCCCCCTGCTTCTTACTTGTATGTATATTCGAAGCGAGAATGTACGTATTTTCTGTTTGTTATTAGGGACAGCTTGACGGTAACGGGATGTCGAGCCTGGAGCGGCGGCACCACATGGTTAACAGTCTCGAGCGCAATTCGACGACCAGACGACAAATGGTGACCAACAGCCTCGAGCGGAAGCGACCCTCGCTCTCGAGTAGCCCCTGTGGAAACTTGATGAATTTGCCACCGGTGCCGGTCACCTGCAGCATTGTCCAGACGAAGGCACCGATCATCCATCAACATCAGTCTTCTCTATCCACGGACATCACTCAGAGCTCGATGTTCAATAACAAAATTGGCAAAGAGCTCCAGTCGAACGACAGCTAACGATGAGGTGTTTACTTGCGTTAGATTTTTTTTTGTTTCTTTATCAATTGAGGGCGATTGTCAAAATTATTTGTTGGCCTCTTTTTTTGTTGTTGTTGTTCTTGTTATGTTCTGTTGATTTGTAGTTTTACGCCGGAAACAATCGATATCACTTTAATGTCCGTTCAATGTTAAAATAGTGCAACAGGACAACATTAAAGAAATATTGTACATATAGTATAATTAAGACTCGAGCGAAAAGTTACCCATCGCACCTTTCCTCCTTGCTATAGAAGCAAATGTGTATTTGCTCTTTAATCAATTTATAAACTTTCTCTTTGCTACCAAAGTGGCAAGTGTGTTTTTTCTTTAATAAAAAAAAATAATAATAATGTAGCAAGTATATACTTATATATACATATGTACGATGTATATATAAAACAGTATTCACTAGCTATTATAGGAATATCATGTCGATAAATATAGTTTTATATACTTATATATACATATGTACGATGTATATATAAAACAGTATTCACTAGCTATTATAGGAATATCATGTCGATAAATATAGTTTAAGTCACGGATATATATACTATTAATATCGACCGTAAGACTCCAAAGCTTTAGATTTACCATTACGATATTTGTTACGTAAATTACAAATATACATATGATGACAGTAACGTGAGACTACAATTTATGAAGTTAAAGAGCGTTATTTGTATGTTTTTTTTTAATTTAAAAACATTCTTCATTTTCTCTTGATTTTGGTATTAACAAAATTTCATTATAATTTTCTTTACTAGATTTTTATACATTTGCTTGACGATATTAATATTGCATTATAGATGTAAATTTTTCATTTGTATCGTAAATGATTTATTACTGCACGCCAACTGGTATACATTCTTATAGTCTTGATGACACATACTCCATCATTTAGTTATCGGCAAGTTCACGTATAGAATCGACAATGATATATATATAGTTACGCAGCAAATATACTGTTTTTAAAAAACGATAGGTTTCTAGATGCGATAGTCCAATGTCTTTACTTTACGGTTATGATCGTAAATAAATGATAAATGACATTAAAAAACAATTAAATGCTGTGTAAAGATATAAGTATAATCATACATACGTACTGAATGTTCTTTCTACTTTGACTAAAAGTAAAAAAATTTATACTGGCTTGTGACGTTTATACGGAATGTTTTTTACAAACTATGAAGTGGATGTTCTTAAAAAATAAATTAATACACTCATGTGTATTTGGTGGATATTCAATATTTCATCAGTTCCTATCGAGTCGCGCACATTTTCATATGCACACAAAAGCAGCATACATTCTATACGAGTTTCCCCCAATCGACCCCTACCATTTTGAGAAAGTAATAGTATTATTGTCTACGTGCAATTCACACGCAATTATCGAGACGCTTTTTGTTACACTGGCTAATTATAAGAAAAACAATATTTTTGCCGATATCGAGAGAGACATGAGAATAATTTACGTGGATAAAAAAATGATAAACTACATAATGCTTGAATATACTAAAAAGTTATAGTTACTTATGCATTGCAGTAAACTATGAAATTTCGAAAGAAATAAGTCGGTAAAGTACAATGTGCTGCTAACTATTCAAGACGCTAGCGTTGATATCGTAATATGCAATTGTAGATTTCATATGATTTATGTCTTGCAGGAAACAATATATGGCATTTATAAAATTTAAATAGTTTATTGCTATCAATTACCTTTTTTTTTTATTTTTGTTACAAACTTGAACGTCACCTTGTTTAAAGATATGTGTAAATTTGTGTAAATGTAATGATGTATTATTATGACATTTATTATAATTATATATCGGTAAATAAATAAAAATCATGATTTTAAGTACACCGACCCGTTATTAACATCCATTCCAAGAAATTTCTATATTATAATTTTTAAAATTTTACAGACTCAATTTGCCAAAGCTTAAAGAGAATGACTACCTATACAACTTTTACATTCTGCAAATAATTCTCAATCATTTTTAAATAAATAATATTGTCTTCTTGCAAAGTTTGAAATATCTAGTTAAATAATTTTTATTTTTGCTTACTTATTATGTACAAAATTTATATAAATTCTTTATAAAATAGGAGTTTTGGTTGCTTAAAATTATAATTATTTTTACCATGCAAGGGGTTTTAGCCTTCTTTGCATCCGTTAACATGTATGACACAATGTATATCAAACCTCGAATCTACAGCCACTGGATGACACGTTTATTGTGCTACCATTCATGTCACACGGACGGATTTTCGTTATTGATAAAAACAATATCCAGAATGCTAATATTTTCTTTTATTTTCCGTGTTTAGCACTGTAATATTGAACACCCATGTATGTAGACGGCCTCGTATACTTCATTAAAATGGTATTGACGTTTTCATTTTTCGTTTCGAATTTCCTGTAGAAAAATAAATGAAAAGTAAATATAAAAGTAATTTTTCTGAAAATACAACTGTGTTTTATGAACTAACGATAAATAAGGAGCAATTTCCGGAAACGTCCATTTTTCTTTGACGTTGAATAACTTGTCTAATCTTTTGATAAGATCATCAGGCAAAGACGACTCAGGATAAAAAATCACTTCTTTCCTCATGGCTTGTTTATTATACCTCACTATTGCCACGCCATACAAGTATTCTTCTTTTGGCTCAAAATTTTCAGGAGTTCCTATGTTCCAAGCTTTCATAAAATCATCATACTTGTTCAAACGAGAAGCGGAAAGTAACACATGAGCCAAGAGCTTACATGACTTTGCTTCGTTAAAGCTGTACCAAATATCGTGTTAAGTCTACTTTATGCTGAATAAAAATTATGAGACTTTAAAGAGTCATTACATACCGATACAATTGGGTTCCGTCTTCTTTTGTTTTAGTTGGCTCTGCGTACTTTTTAAAAAGAACTTCAAAAACCGGCTTAGGGATTATTTCGTCCAAAGATTCGTAGGAAGCGTCTTTGTCTATTTCATCTAGTTCCCAAGAATTTTCTTCTATTAAATCTAGCATAAATCCTAAAGCTCTGGCTTCAAATTCAAAAGATATCAAACGGTAATAACCTGTAAAATCATAAAAAAGCAATTGAAAAATTTTTATTTATAACATTTTACCATTGGAATAGTTACCATCCAACTCAGCTATTAAATTATCTGCAAGTGCTTCTTTTATTTCTTCATCACTGGCTTGTATTTCATTTCGCAGTTTTTGCCAGTCATAAAAACACGATGGATCCAACAACTTTTCATATTCTAATCCTTTGAATGACGACGGTTCCAAAATGGTTTGCAATTTATTCAATTTTGGGATGCATTGTTTTAACTGAACATGAGATAAAATTAATAGTTCATTAATGTTGTAATATCATTTGATTATCAAGCACATACCTCTAAGTACTTGTGATAAGAAAGAGTGATTTCTTTTTTTTCAACAATTTTTGTTTCCGCACCTTCTATGTTTACTTGATCCAAGCATTTTAGACCAGGCACTACTAAACACGTGTTTGATGTTTCAGCTTCTTTGACTTCATATGTTATGTTATTAGTACAAAAAACTGCTGGCTCATTTTCCTCCCCTCTAAACGATAAACTAAACGTAATAACATTAATTTAAAAAATCTTTCAGAAAAAAATTTCATTCAACATTTAATTTAATAATTTAATGAACGAAATACAAACCTTTCTCCATTTTTTATTGCCTCTAAAACGTTATTGTCAACTTCCATTACCAAATAATCACTATTTTGCGAGTCCAAGGGTATAGAAGAATACAAGGTTTGAATTATCGTAGCTATTTCAGAACTAGGAATATTTGCCAACATAAGTATCTTCTCCAATTCTTCAGGTGTTCTCATACTGCAAAAGTAATCTCCAACTATGTATTGATACAATCAAATAATTGTTTTTTTTAATAACTTACACTGAGTCCAACTCTTCATCTGCCTCATCTTCTAGTACAGGCTCCTCCAGAAAATTTTCCTTATTTTCTGACTCCATAATGTAGCCAACTCTATATTGCACGATTTTAGATTTTTATGTCTATGAGATTAGTTGCGGCTGGTTTATAATTGACTAAATGGCTAATGGCTCTACTATAAGTTATAGAGTGATAATTAAATGGATCAGCGACATCTAGCGTTGGGGATTTTCGAACTAAAAAGTGGCCCTAAACTTTTGACCCGCAGCATTAGCGCTTAGAGCCATTTAGCCAATTATAAACCAGCCGCAACTCATTCTGTTGCCAAAAAATAAAAAAATAACAGTACATGTGTTTTAAACGGCAGGTTAACAATCTATTTTTTACTCGAAAATATATCTTCAAAAGTATAAATACGTTGGAGATCAATTTTTTGGTAGAAAATAAATTGTTAACCTACCGCCAAAAACACTTGTATCGTTATTTTTTTATTTTATAGCAATAACATGAGTTGCGGCTGGTTTATAATTGGCTAAATGGCTCTAAGCCCTTTTGCTCGGCTTCAGAATTTTAGAGGCCACTTTTGGCGGAAAAAATACCGCTAGATGGCGCTGATCAAAATAATTATTACTATAACTTATAGTAAAGCCATTTAGTCAATTATAAACCAGCCGCAACTGATTTCATAGACATAAAATATAAAGCGAACGTTGTCTGTGCTATTTGCGGCAAGTTTACAATATATTTTTGAACAAAAATTGACCTATATATTTACACTTTTGGAAGTAAATTTTAGGTGAAAGATAAATTGTAAACTGGCCGCAAATAGCACAGACTACGTTAACTTTTGATTTAATACGTGTAAAATTGCCGCTTGTTTATAAAAGATTACATGGCTCTACTGTAAATTGTAATAATTACAGTAGAGCCATGTAAACGTTAGTATATTTGCATGAATTAATACAAGGAAAAAAGTTCAACTCATTGAAGTTAAATATACCCGATGATAACACGCACGATTTTTCATATTCTAGAAAAAAATCAAAGAAAACATATTGATGGATGATGATCCAAAGCTTGTATAAGTTTCTTGTAGTTTTTTTTTTTTTTGGTAACAAGTGTACACACGTACATGTCATATGTGTAATTCTTACTAATATCGGAAGATAATTTAATAATTATAGTGAATATATAACTTTTTAAGTAACAGTAATTTCCCTCGACACACATATATACGACTAAAACTTGGTAACTTCCTTAAGATATACTACTTGAAATCATGAACTTTTCGGAAAAAAAAAACATTCTTGAATTTCATTAATATAATTTCATTGCATTCTTTTAAAGTACATTAATTCGTGTGGTACCTCGTGATGTTTTTCATTTCCTGATTATCATCACAACTGTAGTGTTTAAATAAGTATGTTTAGTTTGAAGTAAACGTTTGCTATGGCATGCCCATCAACATGATTTTTCACAGAACTACGCAAAAACATTATCATTCTCATATTATATTTGCTTTATTCAAACACGTTACTCATAGATAATAATAACAGGTTAAATACAACGTGAGATATCTCTCTTGTCAGTCAATTAAACGTGTGTGCAATGCAATTGTCATCTTGATCCTTGCCCCCCCCCTCCCTACATAAGGCATCCTTGTATAAACAAAAATCATTAATAGAAGTATTAGTAAAATAGTAGTACTTGTAGTAATTACTACTAAGTAAGAGTCGATTTTATAAGTTGAATAAGATAAGTAGAATATTTATGGTTTTGGAGGTCGATTCGCAGGTAAAAATTAGATTGTAAACTTGCCGCAAACAGGATTAATCACGTCAACATTTTATTTTTCATCTATTACATTAGTTGCGGCTGGTTTATAAGTAATGATATGGCTCTATTTACTTTAAGTAGTAATAATTATTTTGATCAGCGCTATCTAGCGGTATTTGTTTTTGCGCCAAAAGTGGCCTCTAAAATTCTGAAACCGAGCAAAAGGGCTAAGAGCCATTTAGCCAATAACAAACCAGCCGCAACTAATGTTGTAGCTACAAAATATAAATATAACGATACATGTGTTTTTAGCGGCAGGTTAATAATCTATTTTCTACCAAAAAATTGACCTCTAACGTATTTATACTTTTGAAGATATATTTTCGAGTAAAAAATAGATTGTTAACCTGCCGCCAAAAACACATATATCGTTATTTTTATATTTTATAGCTATTAAATTAGTTGCGGCTGGTTTGTCATTGGCTAAATGGCTCTAAGCTCTTATGCTCGGTTTCAGAATTTTAGAGGCCACTTTTGGCGAAAAAAAAAATACCGCTAGATGGCGTTGATCAAAATAATTATTACTATTTAAAGTAAGTAAAGCCATATTATTAACTATAAACCAGCCGCAAAAAATTTGATAGATAGATAATAACAAGTTAACATTTTTTGTAATATTTGCGGAAAGTTTACAATTTATATTCTACCCAAAAATCGACCTCCAAAACCATAAATATTCTACTTATCTTATTCAACTTATAAAATCGACTCTTACTTAGTAGTAATTACTACAAGTACTACTATTTTACTAATACTTCTATTAATGATTTTTGTTTATACAAGGATGCCTTATGTAGGGAGGGGGGGGGGCAAGGATCAAGATGACAATTGCATTGCACACACGTTTAATTGACTGACAAGAGAGATATCTCACGTTGTATTTAACCTGTTGTTATTATCTATGAGTAACGTGTTTGAATAAAGCAAATATAATATGAGAATGATAATATTTTTGCGTAGTTCTGTGAAAAATCATGTTGATGGGCATGCCATAGCAAACGTTTACTTCAAACTAAACATACTTATTTAAACACTACAGTTGTGATGATAATCAGGAAATGAAAAACATCACGAGGTACCACACGAATTAATGTACTTTAAAAGAATGCAATGAAATTATATTAATGAAATTCAAGAATGTTTTTTTTTTCCGAAAAGTTCATGATTTCAAGTAGTATATCTTAAGGAAGTTACCAAGTTTTAGTCGTATATATGTGTGTCGAGGGAAATTACTGTTACTTAAAAAGTTATATATTCACTATAATTATTAAATTATCTTCCGATATTAGTAAGAATTACATATATGACATGTACGTGTGTACACTTGTTACCAAAAAAAAAAAAAACTACAAGAAACTTATACAAGCTTTGGATCATCATCCATCAATATGTTTTCTTTGATTTTTTTCTAGAATATGAAAAATCGTGCGTGTTATCATCGGGTATATATAACTTCAATGAGTTGAACTTTTTTCCTTGTATTAATTCATGCAAATATACTAACGTTTACATGGCTCTACTGTAATTATTACAATGTACAGAAGAGCCATGTAATTGAGAATACCAGCCGCAATTACTTTCGTACGTAGAAAATAAAAATATAAAATTTTCTGTGCCATTTGCGGCAAGTTTACATGTTATCCTTTAATTAAAATCTACTTCCAAAAGTATAAATGTATAGGCCAATTTTTGGGTAAAAGATACATTGTAAACTTGCCGCAAACAGCACAAACAACGTTTGTTTTATATATCATGTCTATGAGATTAGTTGCGGCTGGTTTTTAATTGACTAAATTGATCTTCTATACGTTATAGCAATATTTATTTGGATCAGCGTCATCTAGCGTTGGAGATTTTTGAACTAAAAAGTGGCCCTAAACTTTTGACCCGCAGCATTAGCACTTAGAGCCATTTAACTTGTTATAAACCAGCCGCAACTAATTCCGTTGCTATAAAATAAAAAAATAACGATACATGTGTTTTTAGCGGCAGGTTAACAATTTATTTTATACTCGAAAAATTATGTTCAAAAGTATAAATACATAGGAGGTTAATTTTTGGTAAAAAATAGATTGTTAACTTGCCGCCAAAAACACATGTATTGTTATTTTTTTATTTTGTAGCTACAAAATGAGTTGCGGCTGGTTTACAATTGGCTAAATGGTTTTAAGCGCTAATGCTGTGGGTCAAAAGTTTAGGGCCACTTTTTAGTTCAGAAATCTGCAACGCTAGATGGCGCTGATCCATGTGATTATTACTATTTACAGTAGAGCCCTGTAATTAAGTATTAACCAGCCGCAACTACTCTACTAGGTAGAGAATAAAAAGATAAAATTCTCTATGCTGTTTGCGGCAAGTTTACAATTTATATTATCTTTTTTCGTCAGATGTCAGAGGTATTTGCGTCTTTACCGTTACATACAGTGAAACAGTACTGATGGACTGATGGTATGATGCGTGATGGCAGAGTTTGCGAAATAAAGTAGTATACCTCCGCCCACTCCTTCAGACTCTTCAGAGTCCAGATCTAGAGGAGTCCTCTGCCTCTCCTCGCCATTCCCTCGCACGTCACCCTAGCATACATATACCTTCATGTGATACTTAAATGACATATCACTGTTTCATTTACCCTTGAAAATCAGCTGTATCATCCTAATACAATTTCTCCGTGTGTTTGTTATTAATTTAGGTAAAGTGAAGCATTTTTTTGATACATTTTTCACTCTACGAATTATCGTTTGATCGATTATCAAGCTCAAATCACGTGAATCATGAAGAAAGTATTAGTGCTCAAGTGTCATTATTGTTTTGTTTTTCATACGTTTTTTCTTTTACATTCATCTATACTATACTAGTTGGTATTTAAGTTCTGAAGTTTTGATTTTGCATGACGTATTTTATTTGTAGAGATATTTACAGTACCAACACCTACTTCGCTAATTTAAATTGAAATCTTTGAAATTTTGAGGTTATCAAATAATTACGATATAAAATGTAAAAAGTTTATAGCCGTTTTCTCACTTCTTCAGGATAAATAACATAAGAAGTCTACAAAATGTCGGGAGACGTTAATATGCAAACAGAAAAGGTATACCTCAATAATCATCTCTCAAGTTCTTGTTAACATTGTGAAGCAATGAATACACTAACTTAAATTTTTTTTTTTTTTTTTTTTTTTTTTTCACATTTTGTCTAAAGTATGAATTGATGTGATTGTCACATAGTTTCTTCAATCTTCCTCAATCTTTTTTAATTTATTCATACTTATTTTATTCATACTTACAGCAAGAGTCTGGCCCAGTTTACGGTGGCTGTGAAGGACCCGATGCTATGTATGTAAAGTTAGTCAGTAGCGATGGTCATGAATTCATTTTGAAACGAGAACATGCACTAACAAGTGGGACAATCAAAGCTATGTTGAGTGGACCTGGTCAGTTTGCAGAAAATGAAGCCAATGAAGTCAATTTTAGGGAAATTCCGTAAGTATTAAAAAATTTAGTTGACAATTACTGAAACTAAGAAAAAAAATGTCTTGTTTGTTACAGATCACATGTTTTGCAAAGAGTTTGCATGTATTTCACGTACAAAGTCAGATATACAAATTCGAGCACAGAAATTCCAGAATTTCCTATTGCACCGGAAATAGCTTTAGAACTTTTAATGGCCAGTAATTTTTTGGACTGTTAAGCGTTCATGTTCTAACTTACTGTTTGAAAGTTTTGCAAGACATTTAAGTGATAAAAATATATCTTTTTCACTGAAAAAGCCTTTTTACCATGTAATGAAACTCAATTTCTTTCATATTGTGGATAAGATACGGGCTTCAATAGACATAATTAATTAGATACAGTTGATGAGTAATTTAATTATTATTTCACTTGTCAATGAGTATAAGTCAAAGTTATCATTAATGCTTAAAACAGAAAAAAGTCCGTCTAGCCTTAAATCGTGAATTGAAAGGAAACAGTACCATAGTGAACAATTTGAACAACTTATCATAATCAATAATTCTCAAATAAACTAGGTATTTGCAAGTATCTTTAAAAGTTAGTTTAAAAGTAAAATCAAAGACTGGGCTTTATTTAAATTGAAGTTTTAAAAACAATTTCACTTCTAACAAGTGTTTGTAACGTCTTTAAATGTTAAGGTTTTTGATTCATGATTGGATCTGTAACTGTAGGTAGACATTTTAATTTAATGAACATCTGTTATTTGTATGCTTTTATTTTTTTGCAATGATTAGAAAATTTATAGAAAAAAAAATCTAAATAACTTTTTATTTCAAAGCAAAGCTAATTAATATGCTTATAAATTTGTTTTCAAATGAAATTTTACTTTTTGAATTGTGATAAATAATAATAACAATTATGATACACATAATTTGTAAAAGTTATTTATTTCTAAGTTCCTTATTGTGATGATCATCTATTGTGGAATGATTGTACAAATAAAATTGAAATATCATTTTTTTATATGCAAATAGTTATAAACGTTGTTTAGTTTTGGATAAATTAACATTATTTTTTTTATCAACATTCAAACTTTATCAATTATTTTACAGTTTTACAAATATATAATAATTAAATTACAACAGTCGAAATAACATCTTACATTCATACAAGTGCAAGTAGCAAATCACAGACATTAATGTAAATGCAGTTCAAAGTACTGCATTCAATGATTTACGACTTTAAATTTGAAAACCAAAATAACCAATACCCTTGAAAAATATTCACTTTTTGGATTCTTTTTCCATGTCCTTAAATTTTGCTTCTAATCTGTTGGAGTAAGCCAAAAGTTTGTAAGCAGCCTGTTCTAATTTTGTTACACTCTCATCTATTTCGTTGATGTTATCTAAAACTGGCTGTAACTTTTTGTACTTTTGATTGAGCAAGTCTAAAGATTGAGCCACATTTGTAGAGATATTCTTAAGCTCCGAATACTTTGTGATTGTTTCTCTATTCATACGTTCAAGAAGCTTGTAATCTTCATGAGTTGCAGTGAGTTCTTCTTGTAGGTACTCACTCGTCTTTTGAAACATAGTGTTTGCAAGGCGACTGAGATTCGGATCATGTGGATCCAGAGCTTCAAAGCTGCTTGTACTGGTTGACAAAGTTGTACCTCTTTTTGGAGATTCAAATCTCAAGTTTGATTCCCCTTCTTGGGGATGTTTCAGTTCAGTTTGTTCAGGAAGTACTTCTTCACTAGCTGATGCCATTTTTACGTCACAATTAGTTTCTGGAACTTTAGTTTAATCATACATTTATTTTAATTCAAAGAAAAAACTTTGTAACAGACACATTCTTACTTACAATGAATGATGAAAATTAAAAACCTTTTGTTGTACTTGTATTGACAACCACTGGTTCGTAATTTTTTGGAATTGATTTTAACAATCTGATAGATATTACTTTATAATCCATTAATTAACAAACACAAGGAATTCGTAAAAAAAAATGAATAATACGACACTTAACCTAAATATAAGTGTGGAATTTTGCTTTTGTATGAAATAAAAAACATTTATTTAATCATTTGTGCGTACAATAAAAAATGTAGCTTTTTAGATTGAATAGTTGTCCATGAATCACATATTAAAAATCCATCACGAAAAATGACTTGCTAACAACAATGACGCAGACGACAGATAATGAAAAAAAAAAAAAAAAAATAGAAACCACCTACCTATACCTACCAACTTGACAGCACAGAGATTGGTAATTTTCACGTTACGTATAAAATTCAAACTGATTCTACATTTATAGGTGATTAATTTATCTTTTAATAGTGTAATACTTGTAGTAACGAAGCAAAGTTTATTCTTCTAAGATTATAAATAATATAACTATTTTTCATGATGAGTCAGTGTATAAATATGTTCTCTTGAAATATATCGTCAAATGGAGTTCAAAAATAATGTAAACGCACTCAATCATACGTATTTATGATCACCTTCTTTAGAGATAAATGTTAAGTATAACTAAGTAAATAACCTTTGTTGCTTTTAACAAAATATATTTTTTCTCGGATACATGAATTTGACAAGGCAGTGTCTAGGTACACCCAACCACGGCGCACCAGGCGCACGGTACACGGGGCACGGTTTTACCGTCTATCACGTGTACAATACACGGTGCACGGTAGGTACACGGTTGGGTGTACCTAGACACTGCCATTTGATAAACACCAAATCCTAATTAATATTATTTGATTTTTATACAAACATAGAGAGCATTGTTCCAGAAACAAGTTAGCTGAAAGACACCTTATTTTTCTATGATCTTTCAATTTCCCCCAGTATCAGTAAATTACACAATAATCGTAAGTATATGTACATTAAAATATATTTCCCTTTCACCCCAAAAATCTACCCACGCAATAACAACCTTACGCATGTACGTACCAATTACGTAAATATCCATGAATGTTTTAACGCAAAAGTTGGAACAATATAAGTAGGTAAGTATGCGCGTGTGCGCGAAGAAGCTCGGGAAAAGTTGTGTAAGTATAGCATTAAGATTGCACATAATAGCTGAGAGCACACGCGAGAGTGCTTCTATACATATACCTAGTGGTACATGTAAGAGCGCGCGGTGGCTAGGTCGTGGATCGGCACGCGGGAGACCGTGGGGTTCGATTCCCGGCCAGTGCGACATTGTCGGGCAAGTACCTCTGTGATTGTTCACATGTGCTTTTTCACCACGCAATGCTCCTCGAGGAGGGTTTAGGCGACCTTCTCGCAGCAAAAATCGCCTAATTTCCCCCTACCCCCCTCTCAGCAATGGGAGGCCTCCTATCCCTCTTCCAACTTGGAAGTTCCAAGTGCTAAGTGCCCATATAGTAGTGCCCTTATTAAAGGAGCCGGACGTAAAGCACTATGATATATATAAAAAAAAAAAAAGTGATACATGTATAATACATAAATGTGCAACGCTCGCGTACACCCGCCTCTCCTTTCTTTGTCTCCCTCGTTATATTTTGTGCTGCACATCATGATGTTGTTATATACATATACATAGTATTTCTTTTTTTATAAAACGAGTAAATGAATATATAAGTATACCATATACACACGTATAATCGGGGGAGTGCACGCGCACTCGGAGAGAGACGAAAGCATTGGATAGGTATACACGCGCACTCGGTTTATCGACCCGACTCTCGCTCGCTTGCCTTTACTTGCGCTTCTCTCTGTGTGTGCATATTCCTCGATTCCCTTCTTTTTCATGCAGTTTCGCGCACATTTTTCCCAACCACAACCACATTCGCATAAATGTGTATGAATGGTAGCGCTCTCGCTTTTAATTACATTTTTTGCAAGTGATGTCGTTTTCCTCAAAAAAACAAAATAATAATTGAAAAAAAAAAACAAAAAAACAACAACAACAACAACAACAACAAAAACCAAAGAAAGAAAAAGCATTGCTTTTGCATTGGGGGAAGAGGAGCGGGCTTTCTTTTCCTTCCCTCCCAGAGAGTTGTACGTAGGTGGGTGGGGTTCGATAGATTTATATCCTCGCGATTTTCATTGAGGGAAAGTCGAACTCGCGGGTGTGTTGGGTATATCGATGAGCGGCGCCTTTATACTTATATATATTTCCACTCTCGGCGCGTGGAACTGTCTTCGCTGTATACTTACTATATGGTGCATGCGCTCTACGAGCAACAAAACGGACCGAGATTTTCGCGAGCGCAGTGCCGATCGAGTTGGAGCCCCGGGCTTCTGACAAAACAGACTCTGTATACGATTTCACCACTATTCGCAAATTTTAAATTAATAAAGGCAATTACTCGTATCTTACGATTACCGATCTTCGCCGGCAGCAGGAAACATTCGTCGATCGAGGGACAAAAAGGAAACAACACCTTTTTTTTTTCTTTTCCACCGTCATAATATGCGTGTATATACATGCACGTGTTTTGATTCCGACGCTCTGACTAACGCGATCTCTTTCATCGCGCGGGTGATAAGGTGCCAGCGTCATGCGCGACTGGAGACACTGGATTTTGGAAAAATCGGCAAATCGAAAACGGTATACCTACGCATGAACGATATATATACATGACACTCCCGACAAAGAGCAGCCGTCGGAACAGTTTTCCCAAGCCAATAGAGCACGCGTTGTTGCGTCAGGGCATTGTTGTTATTTTTTTTTTTTTTTTTTTTTTTCACGCTGGCATTTCAATTGGAGATAGGATATGTACTTCGCACAACGCTGCACACAGCTCAGTGTCGTCGTTGTTGGCAGAGTGCATGAGTCACACTCGAGAGTGCGAGCGCACCCGGTGCGGCTGTTGTGCCGCTGAGTGCAGCTGCACTCGGAGAAAGGATGAAACAGTGAAAAAAAAAAAAAAAAAAAAAATCCAGCGTCCCGGGAAAGATATCGTGCTGTTAATGAGCCGCACGCGAACGAGTCCGGCCGAGAGCAGTGCCGCCACTCGGTGCGCTCGGATGACTTTGAGGGGATGGTTTTTGTGGCTGTGGGAAAATCGCAAGCAAACTTTACGGCTTTGTTTTGTCGGGACTTGAAGATGATCGGGTGTTTTTGCGTACAATCATCGTTGACTCTCTTTTTTTTTTTTTTTTTATTAGCTGTTTGCGCCGATAATCAAACAGGTCCGCGTGTGGATGCAAAACAACGCGGCTCCGTATGCAACGAGAAAAATGTTTCCCGACCATCCGCAGCTGAAACAAATAGGATAAAAATCACTCGGCAATTTATGCTTGACGTGGTATCTATCGCGTGCGCGTAGCATTGATTATAGGCGTGTAAAAGAAATGGGGGAAAAACAAGTAAAAGAAAGCTCAGCAGCGCAAACTGGACAAATAATGTATGAATATAAAATCGGCTGAGCTATTAGGTGCATGACGACAATGACGATCGAGTCACGATGAGCACACTGGTACATTATAATATATATGATTGGGTTCTTTGTTTGCGTGTGCGTAGGTATACAGAGACCGAGAGACATGTACGTGTTTTATGGATTAGCGGCGACCAACACATAAATAGACGAATAAGGCAAAGCCGTGAGTTCAATTGATGTTTATTTCGAGCACATAGACCGACATATATATGTTTACCTTCATTTAACGGGATAAACAAAAAAGAAGGTTCGGACGAGCGATTTTTGATTTCAAGAGAGACACGAATTTTTTTTGTTTTGCCTTATCATATCGACAAAGCGGTAACGTGGGTAATTTCTGACGTCTCGACGACTAATGTTTTTGCCGTCGCAAAGTCGTAGTTGCGCGCATGACTCGCGTATTATTTGTAGCTGAAATTGCCGTGATTACAACCAAACGTCGCGGTATTATTCAGCGCTTAATTTGCGTGCTTGCGTAGACGTACTTCTTTCAGCAGTAATGAGATAAGCTCACTCGTAATATGGGACTTGCAAGAAATAAAAACAAAAAAAAACTTGATTCAAACGTGGACCACGAGAGAGTGTGTCATTGATGCGTTGTGCAGTGCTGTATGAAATGTCCAAGGATTTTATTTTTATTTTTATTTTTTTCCCTAAGTATAGGTACATCAAAACAATAAGTCATCATTTTTAAAAGTTGAAAAGTAAAAAAATCGATGAATATTCAAAGTTCGAGGAATAATTTTTAACAAAAATAATGTGCGTAACGTTGAAAAGTAGGAAACATAAAAAATGCACACGTAGAGGCGACCTTCCGTATACACGACAAATAAAATATGTATGCATCGTACAACGACACAAGCGTTTAAAAAAGACTTAAAAACCGTGCCCTCTGATATTCGTCTCTTGCAAGGTTTCGATCTTGCCGCCAATTTTTTTTTTGTTCTCCTTTTTGTTACTCCTTCTCTATAGTCGACTACACGTGCCGGAAGAAAAAAAAAATCGGCACATCAGAACACGTTGAAATATGAAGAAAATTGAAAGGTACGAGTGGATCACCTGTACCCGGGTATTGATGGAGACGCGGTGCGATGAGGCTACGTAAATTTATACAGTGCACGGCTCGACCTCGGTTTTCTCCAGGAAACAGGAAGTAACGATTACGCTGCTCTGAATCCGAGGTATATGTGATTACACATCACTGTACGCGCTTAAGCTGCGCAGAGAGACCATCACCGCGCGCGCTGGAACAGATTGCCTTTCATCGTGTATCTGTTTTTCCGCTTGGCGTTTAAGATAATCGCGCGTGTGCTTCGTACAAACGCGTTTAGCTATAGATTTAACGAACAAAAACCGATTCAACGTCTCAAAAACAATAAATCCCTAAAGAACGCCGTATTACCTCTTTGTACGCACGTCGAAATGTAGCTCTCACGAGTTTTTTCTCGTTTACACGCAAGCGGTGCCAATCAGCAATTTCCTGAATTTTCCTCCGGTCCAGCCGTGACAACCGTTTTTCCGAGCGCGTAGCCGCGCGACCTTTGGGTGCCGTTTTCGCGTCATATCCTCTTTTGCCGTATTCGGTATTTGGATCATCGACAATGCTCCCGGCTCCTTTGTTATGCCTTGCTTTTGCCATTTTTACGTATTTTCGGGCAAAGACAAATTCCACCCTTGTGCGTCTCTTTGAGGGTCGTGAAAAAAAGGAATTCCCTTTGTGTTGCACCGCGTATATAAATGTACTTGCAACTGTTTTTCGCAAAAAGCGCGTTTCATTGGGTACCTATAAATTGCGCTTGCAAAAATGGCACATCATCCTAGAAACTGCACTTTGGTGCGATTTGCCATTATACCTTCGAGACCTGTCGGTGATTAACAGTTACGTGAGCAAAAAATTCCAAAGCTCATGAGATACTCTATACATTATATGTACGTCCTAATTCCGAGGAAGGAAAAAAAAAAAGTACCTCCGGAAAATCCTTCGTTCGCGCGTAACAATGGGCGCGCAACGCGTCGTGTGTGCCTCCTTGCAGCTCCGGGCGGTCCAAAACCCACGTCCCGGACAAAGGAAAAGACAGCGCTGGCACCAAGAGCCTCTCCGCTTATATGCCTATATATACGCTTGCATCCCACACACCCAGTCGTCATATCATATCTTTGTCCCTTTCTCGCGTCGTGGTTCCGTCCGAGGCTCCGAGAGGAAGAGCCTCATAGCTACGGCACTGCGGCACGATCAGTAGTACAAGCCTCTGTGTGTTGTACACAGCGACAGTAGTAGCGGGGCCGCCGGTCTGACGGCTAGCTTGGCTGGTGTGTGGTGGGTAAAAAAAAAGAGCGTAAATATATAAGATATACACACAGCTGTGCTCACGCGCATATATATAGATAAATCGGGTCGCATCGGCGCATAACTACCTTACGTGTATATATATATATATATATACCTCCGCTATATCTATAAAACCACTATATACCGCTCCGGCTGCAGGGTATAAACTACTCTTCGACCGACTCGTATCGGTATATTCCTCTCGGGCGTCAGTGCTGGTGCACCAGCCGGACGGACACATCGGCCAGTCACTCTCGGTCTTTAACACACACTCCTGCACCGTCACTTTTGTACCTCCAGTGTTATATCTACTAAGTAACTAAACTATCTCCATTGGCGCTCGCTCTGTATACACAATACAACTTCTGTCAAGCCAGAACGGATATGGTGTGCGCGCGGTAACAAGGTTGTATTATATATATATATTATACGAGGGATAAGTAGTTTCGTGGCGTTACGAACGACTGCAGGCCGTGCAGCTGCGCCGTTGACATGTGACTGTGGGTGTGTGCAAAATAAAGTAAAAAAAAATAGTCAAAGAAAAAAAAAATCAGTTAAAGAAACGTGTACTCGTGTGCCGCGTGGTCTCGTGGGTGTCGCTGTTGAATTACCCAAGTGCCCCGTGAATTGTGGAGTAAAAGGAGCACCATCACCACCACCAGCAGCACAGCTGATATTACTTGCAATTATTACGACAGTCCGACGCCGGGAGGGAAGAGGGGGATAGAGAGAAGGAGGGTGTGTGGAGCAGCCCTTGTTCTTCGCTGACATATTATATCACACGTATATAATATATATACGCTGCTGCGAGTGCCAGAGATGGGCACAAATTTTCTACCCTACTCGAGATAAAATTGTTCGTACATAAATATATATATATATATATGCATTATACATATACACGAATGAATAAAAAATATACATGTACAATTAGCAAGTGGAACGAAGGGGAGTAGTGGGTGTAACGGTGCTGCGACGCGAGGCTTTGCACGCGGATTTATGAACGGATACGAAGATTTGATTTAAAGGGCCAGGTTTTTATTTTTGGTGCTGTTGTTTTTTTGTTCGTTTGCTCCAAAAGTGGGGTGTGCGAGGGTGCATGCATCCTTTGTAGTATACATATTATATACATGTATGAGAGAGAAGGGTGAAGCGATTGATCGTCGTCGGCTGAATGGGTGGGTATTTCGGAACGCTTTGGCCACCAAACGAAAAAAAAAAAAAACAAAAAAAAAAATTATAAAGGAAAGGGCGGAAGATGCTGGGGATCTTTGGCGCAGCCTGACAAAAAAATATCCTTCCTTGGACTGTAGTATTCGCGAGTGATCCAGTGGCTTGTCGTTTGTCATTGTTTCAGTTCGCGACGATGACAGTCATATGCTATACTTGATGTTGAAAAACACTTGTGCACAGTGAATAACGAATTGACAAATTTCATTAGTCGCAAGTGTTTAATTGTTCTCCCGGTGACGAGTAAACTAAAACAAAAAAGAAAATAGATAAAAAATAAATAAAATAAACTAAAATAAACGTATACAACTACATAGCTCTTCGATCGGCATGCGGTATTCCTAAATTATCCAAAAAGCTCCGTAACACTTTTAAAAATAATTGGCTCGCTATGCGTTATTGGATGGCATTCAAATGCGCACGCACACACACGTGAGGGCGCGCGCGCACTCACCACTCGCGCGGTGTATAGGTATACTTGCATATTTGAAACAGAGCACATTTTGCGCGTACTCGCATGAAATTGCTATTTTGAGTTGTCGGGCCGGCACCAGTTGTTGAACTTAATTCCCCAAAATAAGTAATTCGGGCGCGCGAGTTTACGGGGCTCGTTTTGTACACGTCTTTTACCGGCCGATCAAACGAAAACTCGTTGAAAATTTGGAAAAGACTCGGTGTCGCATGATACATTACAGTGGCTCATCATTAACTAACACGTGTGGGCCTAACGTACATACGGCATGCACGTATAATATGTATGTATATATATATATATATATCGGTCGAGGGAAGGTATTTAAAGGTCACGGAGATGTTATCGTATACCTGCAACGACGAGAATTGGAAATTCACTCGAGAATAATCAAACTTTTGGATCGGGTGTACTGTAACGGGTAATACTTGTACGCTCGATGCGCGTCTGGTCATCACTTGTGGATGAATCGTTATATATACATATATGTATCCATTAGCCGACCGGTCACGCTGTCCGTGTACATGTAGGTGAACGAGGTACTCGAGAGCGTATCAATTTTCGTTTTTAATTTCTCTTAATCGAAGCTAATATTTGCCCCAATTGAGAGCGCACGACCCGAGAGAAAACTCGGCTCTCGAGTACACGATGCGTATACGTGTGTGTGTGTGTGTGTGTGTGTGTGTGTGTGTGTGTATATGCGCGTTGGGCGTTTAATTTCTATAAAAAGCACCGCACGGCTATACCGCGCGCTTGCATGAACGACTATAGGTAGTGGGTATATTACATATATATACACTTGTACCGTGTGTATATAATACACACACCCCGACTGTTACAATAATGTTAGTTTCGGCTGAAAAGCCGCGATGCTATACATATATCCTGCACACCCATGATTTCCTTGAGATATTTTCGTCTCGATTTCTATCATCCGACAAACCATGGGATTTTTTTTTTCCTCTTTTCAATTTTTTCAAGCGGTAAACGCGTTTAAAACGACATACTTGTGAATTATCTCGTATACGCAAGAAAAACGTGTAATCTGCGTTGGTGATTGTAATTTTTTTTTCTTCATATTCGATTCGCGCAAAACGATATAGTAGGAAAAAACTGATAGTCTCGCATTTTTTTCGTGAAAAGTTAACGACTCTTTTTTCCCCCCACTGTTTTTGTTCCACGTGTTCGGCAAACATTTTCTTTCATTTCTTTCATTATCAGTAGATAAAAGTTAATATACACACGTGAGTGTGTTTGGAACAAAGTAACAAAAGTTTACTTGAATAACTTGAAAATCGAAGCTTTTGCACAAGACAAGAGTATGAAATGTCGTGCAAACACGCTAGACTTGCACATGTAGCGCTTGCACGTGACGAACCAACCATTATTTTGATACGACGCGGGTCGTGCAAGTGGCGATACAAGCAAGTATTAGATAGCCTTTTTTTTTTTTTTTTTTTACTTCAAAGTCGCAAATATCGCGTAAATGATTAAACTGACGCTTTTCCAGACAATTATTTTCCTCCGCTAGTCGGTTCGTCTTCTTTTTTTAATGGAAATGTAAAAAACACAATACCGTCGTGTGTTGCCTGTGCTCAAAGCTATACAACTCGATGTACAATAGTACGTACCTATGTTTGATCGATTCCATGTGCGAGTGCATTTAGCTTTCATCACTTGCAAGCACACGTTTCGAGACACTCGACAAAAAACATTTACACGTTCCCCGAAAAGTCTTGATGCGACGGCTTCGATGCACTTTTTTTATTGAAAAAATTCAACACATAGATGTATATATTTGTAAAAAATATTACAACACGTTTGGATTAAAGGCATAACGTGTATTCGGTGAGAATTGCTATCTTTATTTCATGTTAACATATCGACCGTGCGACATATATACGCGAGGGAGTAAGCGTTTTATTAAATACGCGTCTATAACTTACAAAGTCAAACGTAATGAAAATAATTACATCGATGAAACACTAAATTTTCCACAAAATATACATACTTAATGTCCCGATAAAACTGTTAATCGATTCACAAAAGTATCATTGAGCTGCTTTCGCGTATTTTTGTTTACACAATTCCACCAGAGCACGAAAATAAATGACAGTGTATTATGAAAAAAAAAAAAAAAAAAAAAAAAATGGTTGAATGAAACATGCATGTTTTCAGGGGAAAAAAAAAAAAAGATTGTCACCCGCAAGCAACCCCGAGGCTTGACGGAGCCCGATAATGGCAGATCTGGCGGATCTGGCGCTCGACACCGCAGTTGAATCGCAGTACGATGGCAGCGAGCAAATTCAGTTCATACCGGGCGGAAGCCGCCAGGTGACGATACGCCCGCCACCGGCGAGTCTCCACCTCGAGCACGTCAACAGCACCGGCGCTGAGTAATGATCCATTCACTTTCAACCTCTACCGTCACCACAATCTAGCCGTTTTTTTCCTTTTCTTTCCATTGCAACACCATCACGAACAACTAATCATCGTCCCCTATATTGCAGTACGAGAAAAAAATGTCCAACTAATAAAGCGCCGAGTCCGAGACGATAAATGACAATAATTGGCCGGGATCGAAAGTTAAGTGATGCATTAATCCCGCAAAGAAGGTCACCCCCGGCTCTTTCTCTTTCGAAGGAATCAACGAGGCATAAGAAAAGGAACACATACGTATACTACGCGCGCTCGATTTATCTCCGGCCGATCGATGAGTCCACGTACGCGCTGTACGTATATTTATATACCCGCGACTCTTTGCTACTTCGTGACGATTCTGCTCCCTATGTACATGAGATTTCGTGCCGGAAGCCTTGCCGATGAATAACTCGGTAGCTATATCTTTCTCTTTCGCCGCGATGACGAATGCCGATGATACGTATTACCTGTGTACGCCGCAATAACGTTGTTACCGAACGCGATCGTCCCAGCGCCAAAAGGACGCTTCGACTTTCTTTTTTTCTTTCTTTCATCCTCCCCCTTGTCATTGGCCAAACGAGGGCTCTAGAGCTTTGGATTAAAATGGCCATGCCTGACGCGTAGAAAAATCTCGCTGGATAAAAAGGTCCCTCGAGTAAGTGCTCCTTTCTTTTATCCAAGCCGGTTTTTCACTCTTGGGATGATGTTGTTGCATGTTCGTTTTTTCGTCATTTCGGTAGTTGCGGATCATTTTGGTCAAGTTGTAGAGAAAAACTTTTCTTGAAAACTGGTAAAAGCCCGCATCGATTCGCAGTACACTTCCATCTCATTGTCGAGCGTCTGCTGCAGTATGAAGCAAAACAAAAAAAAAAAAAAAAGGGAAAAAATGCATTTTTGTACAACGGCCAATTTCACGGAAACTCGCTGCACACGTTACATGTATTTGTCCGAATTCGACGCTACAGTCGCTAATTCCAAAAGCACACGAGTATAGACGCGGAAAGACGCGCTGAGCTGTTGGATTCGTGTCACGCCGAAAGGCAAACATCAGGGGTTTTGCAAAAAAAAAAAAAAAAAAAAAAAAGAAAGAAAGAGGCGCAAGTGCGAATTGATTATCTCGCAACAAGAGAGAGAGAGAGAGAGAGGCCTTCGTGTGCCTCCCGATGCAGCCACCCATAAGTCCTTCCCTGGCGCTCCTCCTTCCCTCGTCGAAATATCGATCTCGCGAAAAATTTTATCTCTCAACAATGAACAACCGCAAAGGGCACACGTGCAGAAGAACTTGTTTGCCTTTTTCGCTGACGTAATTTCTCGGGGAAAAAGTTACCTATTCCACTTTTTTTTTTTTTGCAAACAAAAAAAGAAAAGAAAAAAAAAAAACCAAGTTGCTACTAAAATAAAATGCATAAATTTCTCGCCACGCCGGGTTTTTATCGACGCCCGACCTCCGATCGCGTATGTGTACATGTCGTAAGGGCGATTTCCATGCTAAACGCGCGGAATTAATTATCCGAGCTAAAAATATACGATCGCACAGAATCCATCGGCCCGTATATCCATATCGTCTCCCGAGCGGGTTTCCGAATCGCCACGCTTATTTGCACGATAAGTATAGGTATACATATATGTACATATATCGGTATGCTTACACACGACGCGTCGCGTCTTACGTGTCTCTCTCTAAGTAGTCTCTTATCGATTGGCCGGCCCGCGCGGGAGGGAATTCATTTACGGAAGCTACGTGGAGGACGATTTACATATGTGCACCCTTATCGCTGGTATATATATATACATACTCGTTTATCAATTTTTTTTCAATGCCACTCGATTGCGTACGAACGCTATAGTAAAAGAAGAAGAAAGAAAACACCCTCTGCTTGAAAAGCTATAACCATTGTACGAGGATGGGAAGGATAGAAACGCGAGTCTTCCGAGGGGATGAGGAGGCCTCGAGATATATGTATATATCTCTGATGATTGTCCGCAGGGAGCCGGGGAGTAATAATTGCGGCTGCAGCGTTGCCAGCTGTAAGAACAACGGTTGCGGCGGCGCGAGCCTACCGAGCCGGAAAATGATGCCGAACGGGCCGGGTGTCCACGGCCAGGGGAACAAAAAGCCGGTCGTGTCGCTCACTCACCTGCCGAGGCGGCCGCCCGTTGACATCGAGTTCAAGAATCTCACCTACAGCGTCTACGAGGACAGATTGAGAGGTATACACAACTCTTATCTGTACTTTTTTTTTTTTTTTTTTTTTTTTTTTTTTTTTTTTTTTTTTTTTTTTTTTTTT
>NW_019379687.1:70383-140730 GCF_000648655.2 Copidosoma floridanum
AAAAAAAAAAAAAAAAAAAAAAAAAAAAAAAAAAAAAAAAAAAAAAAAAAAAAACAAATAAATAACAATTTCAATCGTAAAAGTGTAACGCAACGTATGTTGCGAGGCTCGGCGCAATAAACTTTTGCCAATTTTATCCTCTGGCTGTAAAAACTTTGCCAAACATGTTTACACGCGTCTACGTATATGCATAACGGGCGAAAGATTGATGGCTCCCTGAAATATACACATATATGCAGTGCGTTTCTGCGAGTGTTTGCTCGAGTATAATTACGTAGTTGCTGACGAAAAGAGGGAGAAGGATGTAAAAAGGCGGAAAAGTTGGCCATTGCCGATGTATATGTATATATATATATATATATTCATGTATAACATGTACATTGGATATGCGTAATGAATGGTTTCCCCTTTCATTTCAGGCTACAAGACCATATTGAAATGCGTGCAAGGAAAATTCAAATCCGGCGAGCTGACGGCCATAATGGGCCCCTCCGGAGCCGGCAAGAGCACCCTCATGAACGTACTGGCCGGTTACAAGTAATGCACATTAAGTGTATATATTTTACTAGATTTTGCTCTCGCGTAGCGCAAACGTAATATAGAGCGCAAAAAAGTTTTCCTAGCTCTCTTTTTTTTTTTCTACTTTCATCGCGTGCACGAACAAAGACAGAGGGAAAGAAAAAAAAAGAAATTTACCTATACCCCGGGAGAAGAGCGCGCGCGGATCGATAACTCGATAACACGTGTACCTACCTACGTACACACGCTTTGAAGGTCGCAATTATATCTCATATACCGCGCTGGGGTCTATTACGTGGGTATGAACGATTCATCAATCAAAAGAAGAAAAAAAAAATTAAATAAACAAAGTTTGGATTACGTGTTTCTCTCTGTGATAACGTCGATACTGTTTGTTGGAAGGACGTCCTGCTTGAGCGGCTCGGTTTTGATAAACGGAAAGGAAAGGAATCTCCGTAGGTTCAGAAAAATGTCGTGCTACATCATGCAAGACGACCGCCTCCTGCCCCACCTCACAGTCTACGAAGCCATGACTGTGTCCGCGAATCTCAAGCTGGGCAAGGACATAAGCACGTGTGCCAAACGAGTTGTGGTGAGTGAGAGCTTTTGTTCGATCGACGGATTAAACAAAAGAATCATATGTATCGAGACGAGAAAAATCTTTGGTATCGCAGATCCAGGAAATAATCGAGACGATGGGCCTGAGCGAAGCGTGCAACACGCAGACCCACAGTCTGAGCGGTGGCCAAAGGAAGAGGCTGTCCATTGCCCTCGAGCTGGTGAACAATCCGCCGGTCATGTTCTTCGACGAGCCCACCTCTGGCCTCGACAGTTCCTCTTGCTTTCAGTGCTTGAGCCTCCTCAAGTCCCTCAGCAGAGGAGGTGAGGAGTAAAAAAAAAAAAAAAAAAAAAAAAATGCCCACAAATGGCACACCGACCGTATACGCGAGATCTATTATACTATTGAAAAAAAAAAAATGATTTTTTACCCACGCAGGTAGGACAATCATCTGTACGATTCACCAGCCGAGCGCCCGGCTCTTCGAGATGTTCGATTACCTGTACATCCTAGCCGAGGGCCAGAGCATCTACCAGGGCAACGTGGGCGGACTCGTGCCCTTTCTCTCGTCGATGTGCCTCCACTGCCCGAGCTACCACAACCCGGCCGACTACGGTACGTACACCAAATAACATACATGTACTCCTCGTTTTGACCGATCGACAATTAATTGGAAAATGGCCCCTCCGTTTGTCCGAGGCAGTGATGGAAGTAGCGTGCGGCGAGCACGGCGAGTGCGTGCAGAAGCTCGTCTCGGCGGTGAACAACGGCAAGTGCAACAACTACCAGCAGCAGCAGGCGGTGCTGGCGGCGATGCACGGCGCCTCGAACGACGTCGCGAAGCAGGCGATGCTCCACCAGCAAGCCGAGCCGGAGCCGGAGATCGGCACGACGCCCGTGTCGGGGGACGCGGTTAGCGCGAGCAGCAAAACGACGCCGCCCGAGGCCAACGGGACCAATGTCGTGGTGAGCGTGCCCGTGTCGTGCACGACCTCGCTCCTCGACAGCGCCGAGAGCATCGAGGCCAAGGTTGGCTTTCCCACGAGCGGCTGGATCCAGTTCTGGATACTACTCAAGAGGACCTTTCTCTCGCAGACCCGCGATCTGGTGCGTGCAGTTTATCTCATTTTTCACGCGTTCGTATACCTTTCGCGCGAAACGTGCTAGCTCACTGGCAATTAAACTTTCGCATCGGCTTGTATAATTTCCATACGCGTTACGGTGTAATGAGCGTAATAAAAGGGCCCAATATTATACTTAACTGCAGGCACATCTGATCTCTCTATAGGTTGTATCGATTTCGAACACGTATTACTTTTTAAAAGGAAGCGAGCTACTCACTTCTTATATACTCATAATATATACTCATAATCCTTATGTATTTCGAAAATAATGTCTTCCTACTTCGGAAAAATAGTATAATGGCCACATAAGTGCCATCCAATCGGCACTATAGTATACCTTATGGTACTTCTGTGACGACAACTACTATTATTATTACTATATTCTTTCGTTAATGGTACACTTAAATTTGCGGATAAGGAGATTCTGGACGTGCTTATCGCGAGTTTTGAAATTAGTTTCGAGAAATAATAATACTTATACCACTGGAGCCTCTATGGGATTGCCCATGCATCGGACCGTAGACCGATGACAACGACCGGTCTGTACTTAAACAGCCGCAACCCCCCGACGATTAAATTTTCCTCTCGTCCGAACGAGTTTTTCCACTTTGTACTACTACGCACCTCCTCTGCCTTGTCTCACGTCAGGTATCCAGAAAATATACACACACACACACGTGCACGTGCTGCTTTCTTCTCTAATGTACACATAAATATATACCTTACAAGGAGCACGACGATGCTGTTGCTAAGCGCAATGAGTCATCGGCAGTTCTTTGTCCATGACATGTAATAAAGCTCTTCCTCAAGATAAACTCCTCGCCCCCCCCTATTTTTTCCTACCTTTCTCGAAACAGGATTTGGTTTTAGATGCATATTTTGTCATGCACGATCGAAAATAATGCCTCAGGAAATTTTCCTGGCCCGATACTTTCATTGGAAATCGACAAATAATTAGGATCGCTGATGGACTGAAAAAAATTAATTACAATGGCACCTTACGATGGTCACACGCAATAATTTTTTTCTTGAGATGAAGTGTATATTAAAAAACGGTGATGGAATATAAATGTTCAACAAACCAACAATAATAAATTATTTCAGACGCTGACGCGGCTGAGGCTAGTGTCGCACATAGTCGTTGGTTTCCTCATCGGTACTATTTACTATGACATTGGTAACGATGCCTCTAAAACGATGAGCAATGCCGGCTGTGTCTTTTTTACCGTCATGTTTGTCATGTTCACCGCCATGATGCCAACTATTCTCACATGTAATTAAAATCGGTTTTCTTCCGTCATTGCTATTAAGTATACCTACAACAAAAGAAAACAAAAAATTAACGCCTCGTCGATTGATTACAGTTCCAATGGAAATGGCCGTTTTTGCCAGGGAACACCTCAATTATTGGTACTCGCTGAAAGCGTACTACTTTGCGAGAACCTTGACTGACATACCGTTTCAAGTGATTATCTTTTTTTTTTTTTTACTTATCTTACACCAAGACCGCACGTATTACAAAAACGATGAATTATGATGATTTTTGCTTCTTTCAACAGATCGTGTATACGATAGCCTACGTAATAATAGTGTACTTCATGACGTCGCAGCCCCTCGAGCCCGAGAGGTTTTTCATGTTTCTAAACATTTGCATATTAACGTCTCTGGTCGCCCAATCCATCGGCTTACTGATAGGCGCCGCAATGACTGTCGAGGTAAGAAATATACATATATATATATATGTTGCGTTGAACCCAAAACCGATTTCGGGAAAAAAAAAAAAAAATTACAGACGGGCGTGTTCATCGGGCCAGTGTCGACGGTCCCGATAATCCTGTTCTCGGGCTTTTTCGTCAACTTCAACGTTATCCCGTCGTACCTGCGCATCTTTTGCTACATCTCGTACATGCGTTACGGCTTCGAGGGGGCGATGGTCACGATATTCGGCTATGATAGGCGTAGCCTCAAATGCCCCGAGGACTTTTGCCTGTACAAGTCGCCCCGGAAATTCCTCATGGACATGTCCATGGACAAGGCGGACTACTGGATCGACTCTCTCGCCCTCATCGGCTTCCTCACCTGCCTGCGGATAGTCGCCTACTTCGTGCTCAGGCTCAAGCTACGCCTGCTGCGCTAGACCAATATAACCCTTTTCCTTTTTCTTTTTTTTTTTTTCATTTTTTTTTCTCCCACACACGCATCATATTACACACCACGTGGGTATACATGAATTAGAATTACGTTACGTATGTATATATATATATATATATAAATGCATACTTACGCGCAAGGGATCCAAAGACGCGTCTCGGGCTCTCTAAATGTAAGTACGTATAAACATGTACGCGTGTTTGTGTGTGTGCGTGTGTCTGTTCGAAGGGTGATTTTTATACGTACTCGTGCGAATGATATTATATCCGACCGCAAGTATTAATCGTTCGCGGTGGAGGAGTACTCGGGGTGGAAGCATCCAGAGGCACGTTGGAATATTTTTCACCGCGTATATAGGGGAAGGGAGAATTTTTTCTACGGCGATTTGTACATTGTATAGACGGTATCGTTGCAATTTCTTTGTTTTTTTTTGTTTCTTCGAGCGCGTGTGCGTGTGTCTGATTGTTGAGGCTGAAGTTCTATCGGGATATCGGGAAGGGGGGAGGAAAAGGGATTCATTGTTTTTTTTTTTTTTTTTTTTATATAACGTTCACAGCCGACTACAATTCCCATTTACTGCCGAGTGTGTTTTTGTCATTGGTTCGTGTAGTGCCAACGATCCGAGAAAACCAACAATACTATGTGAACGAGAACTAATTGTAATAATAATAATTGATAATGATGATGATTGTAGCTTATGTGTTGCGATATTTATAAAAAAAAGCGTTTTATTTTTCTATTGATCTTTTTTTTCCCATTAAAGTGTATCGTTGGACACGGGCTTCAATTGATTTTTAATAATCTCAAATATGTTAATTCATCGATTGATATCGTTAGTTTTTTGTATACAGAGTTGTTACTGTGTATTTTTGAGTATACAACACGAGGAAGAAAAATTCTGACGAAACCGAAATGATCTCATTGAAAAAAAGTGTCGACGTGTTGCAATAAATTTGTAAACGATCTATAATATGTAAGCTTAATAGACGATGATATTCAGAGACAAGGTAAACAATAATGATTTACATAATATGTTTCAATTGTTGACATACCTTATTGTATACGTGTAACATATGCGATGGAATTCCGATGTTTACAATTTAGTGAGTACACGCGCTAGTTCAATTATTGTCCATCGTGGAGGATATGGTATTATTACGACTAAATTAAAAAATACAACTTGTAATTGCCTTAGCTACATGAACAACCCTTAATAAAATGTACACACGTCGTTACGTAAACATATTATATACGCAACCCTTACTATGATTACCATCACTTAATCTTTTGTTTATTAATTATAATAATCTTTTATCCAAGAGAACAAGTATTTTTATGCCTAAATAATGTACATATACATTTATACTCTTGAGAACTGCACGTCGATGTACACGGTATGTATGTCGCCAGAGATAACAGTTGTGAGAGGGTAAACACAAACAGCAGAGTACGCGCTAAGATGCGAGGAAGCAAAATTGTTTTGTGATACAGTAACTATACTCTGTTCCTCGCCAATTCGACAAATTCATCTTTGTAAAGGGCACGAAGGTCATAAATTTCGTTACGTTATTGGCATGATGTATAAACATAAATATAATATATGATCCTGTGAAAAATTATTGTTACACGGAAATCCGATGATAAACCAAGTGTACCTGCGACGACGCGAATCAATTTTTATAAACTGTTGTAATGATATGTATATCCGATAGCTATAAAATTTTATATTTTACGTATAGTAGGAATCTCATTGTGCTAATAACACTTTTATTTTATTTTTTTTTTTTATTATCGTGTACATTGCTAAACGTTAACGTTGTAATTATTATTCGTCACGTTTTTCGTATAGGTATATGTTTCTTTTTTTTTCATTTTACATTTAATTATTTATAAACAACTAAGATCTGTCTCGAAACTTTTTTTCCCACGGCTGAGACAAAGGAAAACTGTAGGGGGAAAACATGTCTCAATCACCAGTTAAATTATTCGATGTTCTATAGATTTGTACTATTTTTGTATAATTACCAATACTATTATTATCATTTGTATTTTCTTTATTCTCAAAATAAAACGAAACATTTGTTAAAACCATTGTACATCAGCATGGGGACTTTATTCTACGTCATGTTATCCAGTAACCACCTACTTGGAAAAAAAAAAAAAAAAAAAAAAACATTATCAACAAACATTTTTATAGTCGTATAGGTATACCAGTCAAAGTCCACGAAAGACTGCCCGAATTTCTACCACGATGACATTAACGAGTAAGAAAATAAAAAATAAAATTTACGCAAAAACGTCGTTTTATTAAAATATAAATACTTATTAAGTAATATACAAGCACGAAAAAAATGTATGTATCTATATATATACACGAAGAGTAAAAAACAATAAGCAAACAAATGTATACAACAATCAAAGGAACAACGAGTCACGAGAACTCAGAGTGTGATTTTCGATCCAGCGTCTGTAGTGGGAGACCTCCGTGTACACGCCGGGATAGTAGGCAGCCGCGCACCCGTTGCCCCAAGAGACGATGCCGGCGAGCCGACCCTCTATGGTGAGCGGACCGCCCGAGTCACCCTGGCAAGAGTCCTTGCCACCGGAGCCGTAGTAAGAGGCGCATATCTGGCCCTCTGGTAGGCCCCCGAAGCTCTTGTACGCGTCGTTGCAGATGTCCTTGCTCACGATCGGTATCGAGACCGCCTGTAGCTGTATAGGCATACCCTTGCCCGTGCTGCCCCAGCCGGTGATTACCGCCTTGACTCCCGGGGGTGCCTCCTCGCTCGTGTTGAACCTTCAAAAGTAATGTCATATTTTTTTTTTTTATCCGCTACTCAATGTTTTTGTGTGTATTAATAGTGCAGTTGGTTACAGTTCGATGGGCTGGCGCGTGTCGTCGAGGACGAAGGGTTCGACGAGCCGTAGGACGGCGACGTCGTTCTGGGGTACCCCGTTGCTGTTGATCCCGTAGTTGTCGTGCCTCAAGATCTCGGCGACCTTGTGCAGGCTGCCACCCGTGCCCCACTCGGACGTGCCCGCGCGCACCGTCAGCTGCTTGGGGGACATGCCCACGCAGTGGCCCGCCGTAAGGACGTGGCTGGCCGAGACGATAGAGCCGCCGCAGACGTGCGAGCCGTAGCGTTGGAGGGACACTTGGTGCGGGAAGGTCTCGATTTTTGCGTTCTCGCCCCCGACAATGCGCCCGTGCGGGAAGAGGGACGACTTTTTCACGTGCCCGGCTGATGCGTTTGTTGCAGCGCAGGGTTTTTTTTTAATAACGTAACAATAATCAGTTGTTTACACTTTCAGATAACCACATATATATATACACATGGTGCGCAAAAAGCAAGAAAAGTACTTGTAAAAATCTGAATACAATTTTTTTTCTTCATTTAATTACCTGAATGTTAACTATACAAAATTATCCATCATCCAATGTCTTTACCAAATTAGTCTTATAATGGTTAAATTAAAAATCAATGAATGGTAAATGGTAAATCAAGCATTTAAATCACGTTCACAAGCTTCTCTTCGTACCATAAACGATTTTTTTTTTTTTTTTTTCAATCGACAATTTGCACGGATAACTAATTATTTTTGTTTCCAATAAAAATCAACGTGAGAGAGTGTATATGTTATTATAACGCGTAAACATGGTAAAACTCACCTCCATCGACAGTAGCGGCAGAGGCAGCAGCAATGGCCAAAGTGACCGTAATTATGAAGCGAAACATCGTGATTGGTTTTAGGTATGAAAAACTTAAAAGCGCCACTCGGGTATTTATACCGTTTTACATGCGACTCGCGTGTACATTTGTTACACCTACTTCGTCGAATTGTTTTTTATCTATATAATATATATATCCTATCCATTGCAAATACGATAAAAAAACTATATATGCGCATGTATATCGCCCGTTTTATTGTTATCAAAGGCGATCCAGATAGCTCAATTACACATTATCGGATGGGATTTGTTTTATACATTAAGATTCATCACATACATTGCTCATATGCCACTCTCGCTGGCTTGCATTTAAAGCGCCTCATGTAAGTACCACACGATAAATCATAAGTGAGCTGTCGTTGGAAAAGAAATTTTGGACGTTGCATGGACAGCCAATTTGTTGTAATGTTAAAAAAACAAATCTACTTGAAAATCACGTCATTGACACGAATATGTATTGGTGTCAGACGATATCTCGGAATCAAACTAAGTACACCTAATGTACATATATATTTCCAATCGTACGAAGTTAACGAAGTAGTTTTCTCACCATTTAAGTTTCGCTTGCGCTAAGAATTTTCGATACGATCATTTAATGAAAAAAAATAGTCAACGTACAAAAATGTTTTATCTTGACGAAAGCCCCTGGAAGCGCACGTATATACAATTCTTAGCAATAAAAATAAATTAAATAAAACTTGAATTCGTGCCGGCGGTGACATGTGCCCAACTCATTCCTTTGCTTACACCATACGCATACTAAAAAGTCACTTATACCGCTGAATGATAAAAAAAAAATAGGTCCGATTTGAATATTCATCAGAGAATTAGTATGTTTCTCAGCGCTCGCTTGATATGATTGTGGCTTACTTTTGAACCAAGGAAACCTATATACATATAGTCGATTTTTGTTAATGCGATAATGAGGAGCCGTAGTTTTCACACCGTCGTTAATAACTATGGCAATGGTTTTTTTTTTTTTTTTTTTTTTTTCGTAGAGAAAGCCACAAATAAGTACACCAAAAATCAAAAATAAAGGGCGTTTCTGCGAGATGTGTCGTGACTTGGTAGTTAGAGGAAGATTTCTTTCTTACCGACAAGCTGGGAGGAACTCTCTGATCTTTTTGTTAGCCTCAGAGAAATAAGAAAATAAGTATTATGGAAATCAGGTAAAAGGTAATAAAAGTGACAATACAAATTGAAAATGGATAAAAATTGTTGTTTAATGATAAAATTTTTTTAATTAAGTCAAAGTTGAAAAACAGAATAGAGCATGAGAAAAGGCAGCTTTGTGTGTACCAATGAACTAGCAGTGATTTTATCAGGGAATAATGATATAAGGTATTAAAGAATTTTTTTAATCTCGGTATATCAATGTTTGTATTAGATTTATGGTTAATCTAAAAAGTATCTACTCGCGCGGTAGCACATGGCACGTCCACATCATTACAAAAATAATTCACGTGAAAAAGTTCTTCCCAGCATGTATTGGGTTTTAAATGGCTCATAATTTTCAAGCATCGAATGAAAGGGTGAATATCGATAAAAGGTAATTATTAAATTATTACACAAATCGTTCTGCTTGCTTAATTTATTTTCATCGTTCAAAATACGATGTATAAATTGAGAAAATATGTTTCAAATATTAGGCGCTGACAATCAATTGATTCTTATTACGTATTTATAAAATTCTAAGGACAGTGAGCAAATCCAGTCACAATAATAAATTAAAGTTGGATTTGTCACTTGAAATTTTATTTTTTACTTTTAGTTTTTTTTTTTTTTTATATTTTTTTATAACTTTTTTGCGTTAATTGGTGTCAGTTTCAACTAAATACGTTTTTAATTCATTTGAAAGTTTGCGGCTTTACGAATCAAATAATAATAATAAAAAAAAAATAAAAAAAAGAATAACTAAAGCTACAATCACTTTAATAAATTATTAACTTGAATTAGAAGTTTTAAACAAACTAACTAAAAGAATCGATTGTATAAACCATTTTTCTCTTGAACTGATAACGCAACTGGACTTACATCGTATGCCTCACATTATAATGATCGTGCTCGTCAATTTAGCATTTCGTATAGCATAAAAACAAAACATTAGGCTTGTGCAATCGCCTAGATGACTTATGACTATTTGCTCACAAGATTACGCAACACGAGTCTTCGCAATTGTGGAGTCGAAGGCGAAGATTCATCGAATTACGTAGAGAACAACGCACTCGATTAGCGATTAATGCGAGTGCCACCGTAACAATTATGTACAAGTTATTATTTTTTTTTTTTTTTACAAGCACTATTATGTACAAGTACTATTATTTGTTTTACTCCTACTTCTTGTTAATGGTTCATCAGTATCATATCTAAATTTCATATCGTAACATTCAAATGACTAAAAATAGTTGTAAAAAAGACGCGAGTTTCGCTTTTAATCACATATTAAAAGTTTTTACCCTAGATATAACATTAAAAATGTTTAACAAAATTGGATATTATTATAAAAGTAACACTGATCTGTCATAAATAGACCATTATTTACATCCAAAATCTAGAGGAAAATTAATTAATTTAAAATCATAATCCTAACTGCTATATCAAACAAGTTTCAAGACTATTATTTACATATTTATTGTTACGCTGACGTTATCGTCGTCCTCAAATTCTTGAAGCTTCATTCTGTTCAAACTTATCATGTCTGGTATGTCGAGATAACTTTGTACTTTGTCAACTACCAGATTCGGAAGACAAGATTGAAAAACGGCATTAAGGTTGTCAACCACAGACGCTATGGCTTTAGTCTCCTCTTTGCTTATTGGTCTCAAACCCAAGACAAGGTTCCTGTCCAGCATGTTTGCATAGTCAGTGAAGTAGTGCGTATGATTCTCGAAGATACTACGGATGTTGGGCTTGTTGACGTACGAAAGCAAGCTGCGCCTATTGCCCCGCAAGAACTGGTAGTACGTTATCTCGTCATCCATGGAAGTTGTCTTCAAAAGCTTAACTTCTTTGATGCAACAATTCTTAAAGTACTTGCATTCTTCCTTGAGTCTATACTCATGAGCCAAGATTCTCCTCAAACCGTCTTCCACTTGTAAGTCTGCTACGTCTCTCTTGATCATGTATTTCATTAGCAAAGTCTTTATGTCAGCGTTTAATGAAGCATAGCGTGGATTATTATGCAAATTGGCTACACTCGCTCCAAAATCTAATAGGAGTTCGAATATCTGTAGATAATTATGATCTATGGCGTACTGTAAGGCGGTCTTGCCATGAATATTTCGAATATTGACATCAGTGTCACAATGGAAGAGTAATTGTTTCACCAAAATCAAGTTGCCCTTCGACACCGCGTGATGAAGTGCCGTCATGCCTTCAACGTCCGCCTGATTTACATCTAACGTCTCTTGACGAAACAAAAGGTTAATGCACGCACCGTCGTCGTCGTTTACAATGGCAGCTACAAATGGGTTCCTACCGGAATCATCCGTAATGTTGACATCAGCGTTGTTTTCTACCAACAAACCAAGCATGAACAAGGAATGCTTATAAACCGCGTAGTGCAATGGCGTGCCACTGAACTTGGAGCGGGCATTTACGTCCACGCCGTTTTCGAGTAGCAACTGGACAAAGTCGTGCCTAACTTTATTGACCGCGTAATGCATCAGATTCGCGTCATTGTAGTCTCGTTCATGGAGATTAGCGCCATAACTTATGAGCAGCTTGAATGTTTCAATGTCACCGCCGAGCACCGCATGAAACAACGCTGTCCGACCGTCCGTGTCTCGACGATACAGTGGAAGACCACATCCTATTAAATATTCGACGATTCGGTAAGAACCCTTTCCACAGGCGATAAATAACAGTGCGTTGGACCATTCATCGTCGCATATGACGCGTTGAGTACCTTCTAGAAGAGCTTGCAAAAGCTGAAATCAAAACATTTCTAGTTAACAATTACGTCAACACTCGAATGAGCATTGTTGAAGTTAATTTCAATTTGCAGACAAACTGACAACACGATAACGAACGAATGGCAAAGAAAAAAAAAAANCTTAACGTGTCAAATGAAAATTCAAGGTAAATTAAGTATCGTAAATGTAAAGCTACCTAAGCAAAGTTTCGTTAAAAAAAAAAAAAAAAAAAAAAAAAAAAATGAAAAGCCCGATAAGTATAGCATTTTTATGAATTTTCGTGATTTGTAAAGTGAAAAACCACTTACGTTAGAGTCATTCATTCCTATAACCATGTGCCAATAAGTATCAGGCGCACGATGTGGGTAGACGATCTGGTCCGGATGGCAGCCTCGATCGATGAGCAATTTAATGACGTCGGTATTACCGCCGCGTATGGCATTGTGAAGCGTAGTGACCGGCCAAAGGGAGTTGGCCTGTACGACGGGCTCGGCGCCGAAGTGCAACAGCAACTCCGTCGCACAGAAATCTCCACGAGAAACCGCTATGTCTAAGGGTGTCTCTCTTTCAACGTTTTTCGCGTTGACATCGTACATATTGGACCAGAGTAACTCCTCCAGCTTATCATACTCCTGTTCCCTCACAGCTCGATGTAGGGGATACATTTCGAAGCTTTGGCTAAATCGAGCTGTCATTGGCAGCACACTGGGTACCTCATACCCAAGCTTTGGTTCAGGAGGGTGGTGGATCAAGCAGAACTGGCTAGAAGCGCCTCCATCACTTCCAAAGACGTATTGTGGCCGCCAAGTCCCGCAGTTTGTCTGTTACACACACACACACACGCAAGTTATTAATTTAAAACTTAATATTTATTTATTGGATTACCAAATTAGAAGATGTATGAGTTATATGGTTTATATAGAAACAGCCTAGTAATGTATAAATGAAAAAATAAAATGGTTTTCTACAACAAATTATAAGGAAAATGCAACAATCAATCTATGTATACAAAATTTAGTAAAGTAAAATGAGGTACGTACATGAGACATTGTTTTTTTTTTAACGATCAGAGAAATAATGACTTGTAGAATCTATAGTTTTCTATAGTAATCAAGATACAAAGAAAGTTTATCCACAAAAAAGTTCTTAAATTTTTTCAACGAATAATCTTAGAAAAAAAATTCTAGAAACTCTTTCATTGAATTCTGCTCTTTTCATGCTAGAATAGTTGTGATTCACCAGTATTAGAAATTATCAAAAACCGTAGAAAACTCACTTTAGGAACATATAGTAAAACCATTTTGACTTTGAAGACAGTTGTTTGAAGACCCACTTTGTATCTTGATTATACAATTCAAAATAATTGGACCTAAAAAGTCTTAAATAAAGAGTAATATTTAACTCACAAGTAAAATAAAATCAAAGTGTTTACAATAAAATAAAGCCGTTACACAAAATGGAAACCTCTTATTTAATAGATAAACTCAATTCTATCAAAATTTATAACAATGAGTAGGTAAAATTTCTTACCTGGTGCATGTTGCTTTAATTCTCAAATTGTTTATTAGCTGCCTATCCAGTGTCACTTTTCTGATTGACCAAAAGATGTAATCTTCGATGATTTCCTGTTATTTTTTTCGGGCCATCTTTTCATCTGGATTAAAAATATATACAAACGTATAAATTCAATTCTTAAAACTTGAAAAACAATTCTTAACTTTAACACGTTTGATTCTATGAAAAACCAAATATTATTTTTAGTTACTCTAAACTAAGAAATGATATAACCTTTCTCATTGTTTTAGTTGAACTGAAATGTTTAATAGGCAAAACTTGGAATATTTTTTTGTGAAAGTCTGTACACTTTAGGAACATAACGTATCATTTAGACACAAGTTTGAATATAACAATAATAAGTTGAATATTGTGTCAATAGCTAATCATAATAACTGGGTAATAACACCAAGAGATAAAACACCAAATTAAATGTAACAAAAACTTCAAAGATCCAAACAATCTCATGTAATGCACAGAATAATTTGGTTACACGCCAAAAATATCAATCAACTTTAAATCTATACATCTGATTAGCATTAAAAAATTGTGTATAAATTATACTTTGGATCTAAACATATTGTGATACACATAATTTAGAAAATTCATACTTCATCTTAACCAGATAAATAGATGCAAAGCTTAAATAAAACCATTGAGACTAGATGAAGGTTACCCAGAATTCAGATAGAGATTCAGTGGTCCAGTCATAAACCTTGTGAGTTCACAGCCAAGAGATTACAGAAAGAGGCTACTTGACTTGTGGTGTTAGTCCACCTTGAAATGTAACTGATTTCTTAATAACCCAGGTCTTGCTACTAATGGATTACAGAAAAAAGGTTAGATCTATTTCAAGTTTGTTGAACAAAAAATGATACTTGCTGATGTCTGAATGGAATTTGTAAGACATTGCAACAACCAAGCAGTTAATGCAAATACTTTATATATATATAAACGTTAGTTATCGCTCTATGTTGAGTAATAGTACACGTAGTAAAAGGAGTGGGGATGTTTACTGCTAAATGAATAAATGTTTTTGTGACATGTGGGCGACTTAACATACATACATACACATACATATAAATAAAAAACCAGGTAACCACGAAAAACACGTCAATTGTCGATTTTAAGCACTCAACGAGCTCTATTGTGTAAACGCATTCGGTAATCTGAGCAAAGATTGTTGTAGACATTTACAGAATAGACCCGCAAAAACGTGAAAATTAAGCTATCCCAGCACTAGAACTCCGAATGGTGGTCCATGCACGACAGCACATTGACACAGGCAGCTGACCGTGGCCACTTTAATAAAGTAATAAAGTTGCAAAAGTACCCTTTGCTCAACACGAACGTCAAGATCAACGAATAATTTGCATTGATGGCCCCGCTAAAGTTTAATTTAGCCGTCAAAAGTTGTTCAACTCCGAGAGAGTACTCACTCGACCATAACCTCTACGCTGCTTTGAAATATCCAACGTTTTCATACTTGACTTTCGGTAACTTTCATTGACTAAGCGCCATATTAGCTAGTTCGTTGGGATATCTGCAAATTCTGCGATGATTTCTTCGCACTAGTATGTTAACACGGACGATAAGCGGCGTCGAGGAAAACGAGAGAAATCAAGTGTACCGCACGCGAAGTCAGTCCTGTTGGTGTTAATCGACACAGGCACGGGAAAAAAGGGACGAAAAATCGCGTTCACGGCATGGAAACCTACGGTGGTATCCGATGGCCACTTTCTCCGCGCAGATTTACCTCGGATACAGTCGCGTAACACACTCTCCGGTCGCTTACTCGTTCACTGGCTCGATAAACGAGCGATATTTAAGAAAAAAATGCGACTAAGGATCTAACACAAATGTTTCACGCAGAAAGGACCAAGTAGGTATATCTCAACTCTGAAGTCACGAGAAAGCACGAGAACAAGTGTATGTAGGTAATACCTACACAAGTACTATGCGCTCCGACTCCGACTGCTCCGAGCAGCTCGAGCTCAAATGTACACGTTTTTATATCTGTATATAACCTACGTGTAAAAGAGAGAGGAGAGATTGTGTGTGCATGTGAAATGTGAATAGACCGTATAGACGTCGATGCCCCGATATATACATACAAATCCGGCTGTACATAGATATATTTCCCCAGGTGTCGGCACCTCTTCGTCGTCGTCGTCGTCGTCGTCGGACGATCCTCCAATCCAACTGACATCTTCCTAACCTCAAACCACCCGTGCCGAGAGTGCGTGTGCGCGCGGGCGAGACACCGAGTTCACGAAATAATCACACCCGGCTTTAAAACGACAAACAACCAGGACACCCCAAGGACGGGTTATATTGGTGTTCGCGGTTAACCGATGAATTTGTTAATACTTAAGTAAAAAAATATCATTCTTAATGCAAGTTAAATTACCTTGTCATGCAGACCTTTTCCACACGTGGGTTGTGAAAGTTCGCGGTAAAGATTTGTCGCGCTCGGTATTCTTGTGAGTCCCGTGCCGCGACTGGCTGGTCGCCGACTCGCAACGGCCAATCCCGAGGTTGCGGGACTATTCCTAGAGTGGGCGGCGACCGGCGCTGCCAAAGCCCGCGCGCGAGAGAGGAACAGACAGGACGACAGCTGCGGCAGCAGCACTTTAAACCCTCCGCTTTAAACTGTCCGAGCTGTGTAGGTTTAGTATATAAGTACTTACCACCGGCTTCAAATGTGTAAGCTACATTTTCATTGTGTTGAAACTACTGCGCGTGTGTGTTTAAATTTTGTCACACGCGACTACGCGAGTCTCGAGAGTGCTCGTTACCCTCGCTCGATAAACTTTTTTTTTTTTTCACAACGAACCCGGTATACAATTGAAACAACTTTTCCGTGGTTTTGACGCCTGACTCGGTGTGTTATTTATATGCATGTTTTAATGCACAACGTGAGATTACTTGTTTTATGACTTATACATGTTGCTCATCTGTCATCCGTTTAAATTAAGTCTACTGCTCTTGATGATGATGTCTGTCAAATTTAGAAAAACTTATCATAACTTTTAAATTCTTACATAGAATTACGTAAAATCAATTGTACCTATGCCTCAATCACGCGTTATTTCCAGAATTTGATTTGCTTGTGCGCCCTCGTTAAAAATAAAAATTACATTTTGTATCGGGCAAAAACTACAATAACGATTGCTGACAAAAAAAAATGAAAATAGCCGTGTTTTTATATTTAAACGTATACTTAGTCATAGTCATCTCTGCCTTGGGTGATATAATTATTAAAAACCGTCGGTGAAGTGAAGGCACCTACACCACGATCCGAAGCCGTATTACAACGTATATTGGCGCAGGCCGCAGGCACGTATATTTTTCTTTTTTATCTGACAACACCTACGCGCCCTACTTCACATAAATCGTTGTAGGTATATAAAGTATACAGAGGGGGATCAAGCGAGGAACCTAATTACCTAATTGATGAGCGCGAATCGATGCTACAGCGAGGACGGGGATAGATTGAAAAGCCAAAACAGTCAATTGCAATAAATTGACTTAATTATTTAAAAGCGCAAAGTCATATATACGTATACAGTCACCCGAGAATTGGCCATTTTTCCAACAAGTATAACCAGCCGATTGTGGGTGTTCTATGCTTTTGTTAAAGGGTGGATGATGTGAGTATATTTTTCCAAAAACGTTAAAATTTCGAGGTGTAAAAATTTGGATAAGCTCTCTAGGTAAAAACGACGCGATTCCAAAATAGATAGCATACATCGATAATACGTTGAGTTTTTCGAATTATAAACTTTCGTAAATCTGACACACAAGCGCTATAAGTAAAATACTTCATTCTGTTTTTAACACGTCGTTAACTACCTTACTTGACATTGTATTCACAGAAATAATTACATCAATTTTCGTATTAATTTTCAGCGATAATCGATAAAGTGGCGAGTGTGAAACTTTGGACGACTAAAAAAAATTATGAATTACTTTTAAATACAAATCTTCAATGTTTAAAATGTACTTGAATTATTGCTGTTGTTTGATATTTGAAATCATCTCGCATTATAAAACAGGAAACGTTTGTTTTAAAATGAGGATAAAATAAAATTACACGGATTTATGTACTTGCTCAATTTATTTCATCTTTCAAAATATGATGGACATACATTGGAAAAATATTTTTTACTATATTAGGCGCTGACAATCTTAAGTGTACCTTCATAAAATTCTAAAGGCCTCGACGAAAAGTTCAATTGTAATGCTTGCTACTTGAAAGTCTTTAGCAAAATTCAACAAACATTAGTTTGAACAGTAAACTTGATATCTATTTTGAAGAAAAATTGATCAACAAACAGATGGTGAAACAAGTTTGTATCTTCAACGAAAGCATCGCAGATAAACTTTTCATCATTACCGTAATTTATAATCGTATTAATCAATTTTCCGCAGCTTGAAATATTTGTTAGCTGCAAAAATGACTTGATTATTTCATCACAATAATAAACAAGATTCTTGAAAAACTTGGGATCTGCGTCTTCTTTGTCACTTGATATTTGTGAATCTTACCGACAATAGTTACTCTGTTATGATACAATTCTCATAGAATTCACGCAGATCCCTGCCACCCCTATAATAGCACCGATACGAGAGCATTAACAGTAGACAGCTTAAAAAAATAAAGAAAAGACTCTTCAAGTGCTGACTAGCAGATTATTTTAATGAATAATTCATTTGTTTTTTTTTCTCTTTTATAAAGATCACAGGTAAAATGGAAAAAATTGGCGCTCGTCTTATCCTAAACTCCTTACATTACTCACATGCCCGTTTCTCCGTTCAAACTTTACAACACAACAAAACATCATTAAGTATACGTTCATTTAATCAGCACCAAGTCTTGCTCACCTTAATCGTATGATTTTGCTAAACAGTAAATTTTAAACAAAAATGAATTATTTAATAAACGGAAACCAATTATTAGAATTTCCTTGTACTTAAATACGAGGAAATCCGACAAGTATTTTTTTTAATAAGTGACGCAAATACAATATATATTGTGCAAAAGCTGCAACCGCTACACGATTTCGTCACCGCCATCCAAGCATTGAATTAATTAACATGTAGTACCTTCGGTCCTTACTATTTAATAAAATATTCACAAAAAATATGTGCGAAGCAAACATTTATCATATCCTTAGTTTAAAGTAAATGAACACAAAATTAAAGTACGAATTGTATAAGTACCGATAGTTTCTCCCAAAGGCAGTTCAATTGTTTTACTTACAAATGTAAAACAAGCGATCACATATTGCGATCGTCACACAATTTGACAATCATTTTGTAAGCGACAGTTTAAAAATGGATTCATATATGTTGTAACATCGTGCCTTTATGCGGAAAGTGAGTTTAATAGAAATACTGAAAGATATTTGTAGTACACCATAAACATACTGTAAAAATGTGCTTTGTTTTAAAAATGACGGGTTAAAAGTGAAAGTAGATACTGGAAAGCTATTGTATGAGAATTCAACCATTGGTAACACAATCACCTAGTTCCACGATCACATACAGATTATATAAAATACCTTAATAAAAATTTCTACTTTTTTTTTTCTTGTTTTTGTATACTCACATCAGGCATTTTAATTCACTCATCGTATATCCGTACTTGATACGCATATCTGACGATTTAAACAAAGTTTGACACCATTTTTTTTTTTTTTTTTTTTTTTACTGTAACTTCTTATTGCACTTCAAGTTGCGAGGTACTCGTGAAAAATACTATTTAGTGCGCACGATTTTCTTAGCATGTATTAAAAACACTAAGCTAATTTTTAATTCTGTAATGCTGAAAAAAAATACATGTTTTAAATCAAATTACGTTTAGTTACGAAAATCACGTCCTATTGACAGCAGAGAAAGATTTGATTCATCACTTTACTTAATATTTCAAGGGCAATTTTTCCAAGAATAAACTTGGAGGCATTGAAACTGTACACGTGCCAACGATTACCATTAAATGAAATAAAAAATTGTATAATTGATTAGGCTTTCAGCATATTCGTTGTCATATTGCTCAATCTTTTTTTATCAAATAAAATGTGATATCGACAAAGTGGTGTTCTTGATTGATAGTATCGTATTTTTTTTTTTTTTAAAGTTGTGCAATCAAAATATTAAAATTGTTTAACAGTAAAATATTTGACTGTGCTGCTGTAAGCGCAAAACCAAGTACTCTAAAGAAACAATAAAACACCGTAAATACAAATAAAACACTATGAATAAAAAAATTCAAAATTTATTATATAAAAAAATAAACATTTTACTACAATTAAATGATTTAAACCAGTAAAAATTGAATAAACCATTTTACTTTTGCTAACGTAACTCGTAAAAAGAAAAGCCAGACGAAATAAAGTGGATGGAGGCTGGTTATCTTTTTCGATTTCTGAGTTTGCTGAATTGGTGCCAGCCAATCAACTGTTCATGCGTTCGTTTTATGCGCGCGAAAATACGAACCATAAAGTTATTTTTAAAAAACAAGGACGGGTATTTTTCAACCTTATTCACTAGATGTGATAAAAAGCTTGAAAAAGCCATGTGCGATGTGTAAGTACGTAGTTAAAAAGCATTTTATATTACATTATAAATATCCGCTTATAACAATAAGTTTGGATAGGTACCTCGTTTATCTCTTATTTTACTTCGGCTTGTTTGATAAGGTATTATTTGAATCACTGGAGCTTATTGATTTTTTCCTATACTTATTTGCTTTTCGAAATATACAATTATTTCTTTATGCTCTTTGTAATTTAATATCGAGAGATTGTTTGGCAAAAGTTATTGATCGAAATTCCTAAAGAGAGCCAAAGAGAGTGGTAATGTTTTTTTTTTTTTTTTTTTAACTATGGAAACAAAAATTTATTCACTAAAAACGGTAGGGATATCAACCAATTCCGAGGAAAATAAAAGGTTCCTCAGCGTGTGCAATTTTACCTTGAATATTAGTTATTAAAATCAAGATATGCAACGATGCTTGACTTCATAACCGAATTTTTTTTCTACTCATCACGTACAACTTCAAATAAAAAAAAAACGTTAAAGCAAGTACACTTTGGCGACGCTCAAAATAAAAAATTTGCTAAAAACATATAAAATATTATAAACGATCTCAAAAATGCTAGCAACAACAAGTAATACACTAAAATNAAAAAAAAAAAAAAAAAAAAAAAAAAAAAAAAAAAAAAAAACTCGTGCAAATCAATTAAGTTACTTAGTCTTTATCTCGCAAGAGCAATGAACGATACACGGGCGAAAAAAAAACTCGGCGCACTCCTTAGTCCAAGCGCAAAATAGTGTGCCAAAGACCAGATCTACAAAATGATGAAGACGCACAGAAAGAAAAAAATTAAATCCGATCGTTTGAAATTTTATTATCATCGTCTCTCTGTACTCTCTCATCCCGAAATGGGCTATCTTCGCGACGCTTAAACTACAATTTGACTCCGAGTCAGCAGAGCCAACTATGCCCTGGCGAGCCTGTTTGATCGTTCGCTCGACTGATTGCACTTGCATTGTTCCGCGACTGTGGCGTTAATGTGCACCCTCGAGGTGATGTGTGGTAGGGAGCCCAGGAGATTGGTACCTCGCAAGCTCCCGGCGAAACTACTGCGACCCAAAAACGTGTGGGCACAGTTGTACAGTTTGGTCTGCAGTATGAGCACGTCGTCGAGATCCTCCTCGCTGAAGAAATAAAAACAAAATGACGATTTGTTGACAGGAAAAAAAAAAAAAAAAAAAAAAAAAAAAAAAAAACTGACCCCCCAGACAGGAGAAATTTTTGAAATAATCTATTAGGTACTGTCTTTGGTCTATCGACGCTGTCCGCGTACAGATCAGTCTCTCTATTGTAAAGGTAGAGAAAGTCCGACAGTTGCTTAGCCGTGACGGCAGCTCTATCTTTGTCACCCAGTTTACTGTTTGGCAGCTGAAACAAAAACAAAATAATGTAAAGATCTCTTCGGGTGATGAACGAAGTCACGTGACAGCTGTAACGATGGCTCACAGTGAACATGAAAGGCGTTCGTAAATTATTGGCCGATTGCTGCAGGAATTTGGAGACGAGATCGCAACAGACAAAATCGGGATTCTGCTGGGATATTTTGCGCAACACGTGGCTCAAATAGTGGCCGAAAGCTTTCCTGGCTTCCCCGGAACTGTAAGCATTGGTAAATAATCATCTTTTTTTTTTTTTCTTTTTCTTTTTCTATACAAATATAGGTACAAATAAGGCACCTCAATTTATTTCCCTCATGCATCATTTGCATGACTTGGCTTTTGTACTTGTGGGTATCGGTATTGTCTAAATTTTCCTTGCTATCGTTTCGATCCAAGCTCTGCTTGTGCCCCTTCACCAACGCTCTCTCGTATCTTTCGAACCTGCACCACAAAAGAGGATCACGTAACGGTACATGTGTCGTATCACCACGTCAAGTGTTGCACAGGGTGTACAATATACACGTGTGGGTATACCTCGAGAGCCGATCCAGCTTGACATCCGGAACAATGTAACCAGCTGCGCGACTTGCAGCGGGGAACAGCTGCTCGTGCAGCATCAAATTGTGATTGGTACTGGTGGCCTGCTGCACTCTGGCGGGCCCAAGGGGATCCGACACTATCGGTATTCCCGTCACGGGATCTGCAAACGTTGGGACTCAGTTTCACCTTTTTTTTCTAATCAACAAAAAAATTAATGGCATAGACGTATAATATATGTATGTACCCAAGTACTGCGAATAGAGCTCCCACGACTTGGGACTCGGGAATATGAGGACGAATCCACCCCTGCGCTCAAACTGGGCCCTGGCCGAGGCCAATATTCGTTGCTGCTCGGAGCTCAGGCTGGACTTGGTGTTACCCGGTTTGGCAGTGGCAGGCTTCTTCTTCTGATTCAACGTCTCGGCCGAGTGAACCCTCCTGCACTGCGGATCATCCAAAGTTTCGTTACGTATACGCACTCGTACAATAGGGCACAAAGGTCTTATACACAGGAATATTACACTGGACATTCGCTTGGCGGGATTGATGAGCCTGTTGGGCTGGGTGGTCTTTGGCCGGAGTATGGGGTCGACGGCTGGGACCCCGACGAGGGTGAGGAGGTCGGCTATGAGGGCTGACTTGACCCGGACGTCCAGCGGCGAGTCGCAGCCGAGGGACGGCATGAAGTTGACCTCGATCAGCCAGGGTTTCAGGGTGTCATCGATCAGGATGTCGAAGCCAAACAGTTCTGAGATTCGAGACGGGGGCATGATTATCCAAAGGGAAAAAGGTACGATTTGCGGGTGGCGCGAAAGGTGGGATTTACCGAAGCAGGTGTCGGGATGCTTGACGAACTGCTTGATGCCGCTGATTATTCCGGAGGCGGTGGCGAGGATGGACTTGATGATGACGTCCTCGATCCGTTGCATGAGCAGTTCGGTGTCTTGGCCGATGGAGCGCAGGTGCCTCAGGAGTGCCGACAGGGTCCACTTGTGGCCAACGTCCTCCGCGTCGGGATCCTCGCTCCTGGAAATCGGTCATCCGAAACCACAGTTTACCCGAAAGAAACAACGTTTTTTACGATTCCGGAGAGTATTCCTATAACTTGTGTGCGACAATTTACGGTTTTGTTGTCTACCGATAATTGCGTCACGCTCAAGCGACCACCGGAGTCAAAACATTTTCTCGGGTATTAACGTGCTTCACGAAAACTATTCTTGGACGACATCCAAATCAATAATCACTTTGTTGTCAACTACTTGGTTGTCGTTGAAAATTCGTCAACTTGTCCCACTAGTTTTACACGAAAACACGTTTGTTTACGCTTTAACGTCACGTTTACAACGAGCATGGCTAATATAGAAGCTCAGCGAGCAAAACACACGGCAAACGATGAATCAGCGATGGGCCACGTTGTAATTGATTGTTTTTTTTTTTTTTTTTTCCACAACATTGCCGAGTATTGCAATTGAAAGAGTACAATTAAACTTTTGCAGCTAGTAGCCAGAGATTGATACAAGTGAAAGGAAAGAAAATATTACACCAAACGATGGCATAAAGTGCCAAGAAAAAAAAAAAAAAAAAAAAAAAAAAAAAAACAGAATAAACCTCACTTGACGTAATCGACGTGAAACTTGTTGATGCTGTAGTTGCAGAGGTGCATGCACGGATTCCACACGTACTGGTTGCCACCGTCGTACTTGACAGTGGCGAAACGCACGAGGCCCTCCTCGTACAGATAAATGACCAGTGGATCGTAATTCGTCACGGCCACGTACAACCGCAGGTCGCACTTGTGGCCGTCCACCAGCAGCGGGTTGTTTATGTACTGGGCGACTATCACCGACTCGTCCGTCAGGATCTTCTCCGGCTGCAAGTCACGGGAAATCCAAGATTTACGTGATAATATTGTTACGGGAAGGTGAAATTTTTGTCTTTTCTTCCTCGTCCTTCTCCCCCCGAGTCGATGCCGAGTAGCAAAGGCAAAAAAAGAAAGTGGTGCTGAACAACGTGTTTTACTTACAAAAAAGAGTAGCGCGCGTAGCACGGTATAATAATTGAGGTGAAGAAAAAAAAAAGGGTGGGGGGAGGGATGTAGGTATAGGGAAGGGCTTACGCTGTTGACGATGTAAATGCCGCGGCCGCAGGAGCTGGCCTTGGGTTTGACGATCCAGGGGCCCCTGTACCTGAAATGGGCGGTCACGAGCTCGCGCGCCTCGTTCGGCAGGACAAACGTCTGCGGTATGAAGTCGAGATTGCGGGTGCCCTTGCTGCGCTGCATCGCCTCTATGTTCTTGTACAGCCGATCTTTTCGCGTTATCTCGTACGATCTGTGCACGGGAGACAAAAGAATTTTTTTTTTTTTTTTTTCTTTGAGCTGGCATTGTCTTTTTTTTTTTTTTTAATATATACGGATGCAATGGTTCAAGGGAACGTACTGAGATGCGAGAGGTTGACAAACGTAACAATAATAATGAAAAATCACACGAGGTAATGGAAAGAAATCACATGGGAGCAAACATATTTACAAATTGTAATAATATAAACAAATTTTATTCTTCGATCGAGTCATATTTCAACAAAGAGTTATGAATTATTCAAGTATACGAGACGTGGAATATCACGTTTGTCAGATCGAGACGCTATAGGTGCATGAGTTCAGCTGCTATGGATTAACTTTTTTTTTAAAAGTGTCGATTGAGCCGAAAGTTGTGGAGATGATGAATTAGCTTTTAGATAAGTTTTAAAATGAATAAAAATTCTGTACAGGTACATTATTTAACTTGGTAATCGATGAAATTGTCGTTTTTTGAAACTAAAATTGAATCGTTCGTAATTAACAACTTGATTGACTTTCATGGCTTCACTATAGCGTTCTTTAATTTCTTTTGAAAGCAAGTAAAAACTACAAAAAAAAAAAAAATAGTACAGAGCGATTGTAATTTTTACCAATTATGTTTTTTTTTAGTACCTTTTACCTCCACGTGTGACACGTATTTTGCGCGTCGTAGAGTCCACCAAATGACTGTTATAGCATACATTTAATTTATACAAATACATATATATATATTTAGATATTTGATGTACAAGTGCGAGCGCACTATGATGTTTGTTCAATTCAGGTTGATTTTCAATTTGAAACTCGTGCGCGATTAATTCGAGGATTTGCTTATTAAATGGAGCGATCCCATGAATTTAAAGGAGCCGAGGGATTTGGACGTGCGCCAGCCAGCGCTTGAGGTAATTACATTGTCACTTGATACGCAAAAAGAGTTTTGCGCACACGTTTACGTAAATAGATACGTGTGAAAAGAAGAAGAAAAAAAAAAAACAATAAAGCTTACCTCGGAAAATGGTTGACTTTTTGGTAAGGCAGAAGATTACGAAGTACGTCCGGCTTTGGGTGGTTGCCTATCCACAAAATGTTGAACGTCGGCTCGTTGATGGAGACCTGAAACAAGAACAGACAAAGTCCACCCCCGCGGCTCGATTAGGCTACATCTTGTACAGCAAAGTTTTTTGTTTTTTTTTTGTTTTTCCCCTGACCTGGATACGGATGTGCTTGTGAGTGGTTTTTTCTTATTGTGACAGTTATTTTAGAGTATCGTGGGATTGTTCTATAGTATCTCGGAAATTTAAAAAATAAAAAAAAAAATCCTTGTTGGAGTGTTTCAAAATGCGTACAACAACAAGCTAGATTGGGTAAACGCTTTTTAATATATTTATTTTAATGGGAATACAAAACATGGCATTTCATCGCTTGTAGATGATTTTTTACGAGCATCGTGTTGCATGGCAAGGTCGTCACTTTCGAACGTAGTACACAGTTTTTGTGAATCGTTAAAAATTATCAAGGCCATTTTTATTTATCGAAAGTTTTATTCATCGACGCGATTGCACAACGTATATAGATTCAAGTTTTTCTTTTTTTCAAGTGATTAATTCTCACTATATGACGTTGCAGTTAACGCACAAGCTAAAAATGAATGAGGCACCTTAACGTGTCAAATGAAAATTCAAGGTAAATTAAGTATCGTAAATGTAAAGCTACCTAAGCAAAGTTTCGTTAAAAAAAAAAAAAAAAAAAATGCTCTTGCTCTTAGGAAAAAAAAAGTCCAACCGGAAGGCAACGAAACCATGAGAGCTGTTAGTATAAAGTATACGCCCATCCTTAAATGCTTCCTCTTGCCAAGTCACGAAGAGCCAAGCACGAACTTTTAGCCTTACGTCATACGGAAAGAGTATGTATAAGTGTATGTACATATAAAAGAACCCACTGTCGACTGTGTACAGTACGACGAAAACTTCTCGCATCCTTTGCTGATGAAGAATCAACTCGAAAGCCAGTCGTGCGTAGGTACATCCTACAGATGTGATTGTAAAAAAAAGGAACTCTGGTTAAGAGTCCCCAAAATAATTTTGAGACGCACCTCTAAAATTTTTATTTTTTATCTCCCACTAGCCTCCAGAGACATGAAGAAATCAGTGAACGTGCTGATCCTTTTTTTTTTTTTTTTCAGATTTTTAATTGTGCTTCGCGCTGATTTCATCGTAGGATATAATTCATGCAATGCTTGCAGACTTGGGCATGGATACATTTTTCATGTTTTTTTCAATTTTTTCAATTTTTTTTTTTCTTTCTTTTGCCAAAATTTTAATCCAATGTGTATGCCAAAAACTTTTTTTTAATCAAAGTATTTAAATATCGGATTACAAGTGTACTGCACTTATCTGATGGAAAAAAGAATTTTTTTTCTCATTGTTTTTACGGATAGTGAAAAATAAAAAATTATTTCAGCAAAGAGAACTTGGTTGGGAAAATAAAATTTTTTTTTTTTCAAAGTTTTTAAGAATCTATAAAATGATGGTTTGCCTGAAGACATCAGCGAAGTGCCGCACGCGACTTGTACACATAGACGAGTGCTGCAAAGAGTATTCCACGCGCGCACGAGTAGGTATAGTACCTACTTATTATTATACTAGGCTCTTTTTAACGTGCGAAGATTTTAATTTCGAGAGCTTTTTCGTGTTCCCAGTTTATATTTTCTTCTTTGTATTCTCCGGGCCAACGTAGGTGGAAAACGTATATATAATCATTTAAATTTTTTTGCAAACTACGTAATATCTCTTGATTAAAATATAATTTTCAAGTATACAGAGAAAATTGAGCTTCCATTACTTTCACTTAAAAACTGCGCAGTAGCTCACGAATACAATACATGGTCTTTTGTTGTTGCGTTAAAAAACATTGGTAGCGTGTTATTTTTGGACACTTGTCCCTTCATCCCATAAATGTGCCTTGTAACATTTTTTCCCCTTTATTACGGAGGATCCCTCGATATACACAGAGTTTATATTGAGGAATCTATAGGTAGGTGGGTAGTGTAGGTACGTCATTCGCGTGTGCGTAAGTCAAATAAGAGACAAAGGCACGCATCGTGACGATCGTATAGGTATGAAAATGTACAAGCGGCACGACATGACGTCGCGGACTATCCAAGGGCAAGATCGAGCGCGCAAAAAGTGAGCGTTGCCCGATAATGCAAGTACAGCTCGTTTGCCGCTACTGAACAGCATATACGTTGTACACGATAAAAGGGGGTACAGCACAGCATACCTACAAGTACACACGTCACACACGTGCTTTCCGCGCCGCTATACGGAGTAATTGCACGCATTTTATACCCCTATACGCATGCGAGTCACGGCCTAACGGGCGCTTCCGCGCTTTCAAGGTTTATACTCGTTGACGTGCTCTTAAATGCTCGGCGATGCGTTGACGACTTTAACGAAAGAAAAAAAGATTTTTCTCCCAAGTTTAACGAGAGGTGCCTTTCTTTTCGGCGATCGATCGCTCGTGATGATCTGGTACACTTTTACCGTCTTCCCGGCTGCACTTTCTCTTTCGTCCGGTCGCGAGCTCACCTCTTTCACCAGCCAATCATTGGTGTGTTTTTACATTTATTCTCGCTACAACTTTTTGCCGAACATCATTTTTGTTTTCAACGATTTTTCGATACCTACGTCTGGTTTTACGACTCCAAACCGGATCTTCGAGTCAAAGTTTTTTTTTTTTTTTTTTTTTTTTTTTTTTCAGTTGGTACCTTCGAGCGGCAGGAGACAAATGATTATGATGCAGTCGACAGAAAATTCACCGTGTGGATTATCGTACGTAGAGTTGCAGGAGATGCGTAATAAATAACAACAGCTTAATTGCTTCCTCGTCGACAAAGTACATTCAATTGTTCGGATTCTTTTATTTCTTCCTCCCTCTCCAGGTACATATTTATATCTGGGCGATCTTTGTCGCACGAAAATTGGACGATCACATGATTATTGTCGTTTTATGGAGGAAAATGTGGTTTGGTTATATAAACAATTCATGTTACTGTAGTCCGTGATTCAAAGAGACTGGATATTATTTGCTAAATTACAAATATCGCGCTACAGCTAGATATTATTGGGAGAACAAAAATAATTGTGCTGTACAAGAAAAAAAATTATCAGCGTATTGGTCACGGGTTGCGGATAAATCGCTCGAGAAAGAGCAATAATTCTTTTGAATGTTTTTTTCCAAATGTCAAGCGTATCGTGTGTAATAAAATACGCCCGTGTACCCTCGGAAAAATTGACAATCACGCGAAACGGTTTATCTCAATTAAAAGGCCCATCCGTCACGTCACGCGTCCGTACACAAGACAAGAGTCCCCCGTGTCCGTCGGCGATGATGGGGGTTTGATACGTTCAACGCACCGTACGCGTCACGCGTAAAAGCATAGGAGAGGAGGTGAGCTTTAATGGCCCGTCAATTGATTTTACGATCGCGCAAGGCGTTTCAATTGCCACTGCGACTACACGAGCAATAATAGGCGTATTTGATTCGACGCCAGAGACGATGATTACAGTTTTTCAAGTAGGTATACTAAATTTTTTTTTTCTTTTTTTTTTCACGTTACAATGTATAGACGCAGGGAATTCTCTGGCACTTGTTTTCACGTGACTCGAACGTTACGGAATTTCGAACAACAGCCAGATTTAGTTTCACAGAAAATGTTGTCCGCCGAACGGATGGACACGAGTTTAGCCGGCCTCCCATGTTAGTAAATACGAACCATAATTTATTGTGTCACGAATAAGCGTAATCGTCTGTAACGCTTGAGAAAATTTTGTTTCCCCGACATGCGCAATTTGTGACTAAATTTTTCAAGCTTTCAGTATGACTATGGATTTTACGGTCAGTTACTTTTTTCACGAAATCGGATTTTCAACGCGTTATCGCGAGGAGCATTTGAAATCATCGTTACGTTGGTCGCTCAAGAAAGTTGGAAATTACTCGCTTCGGTCACATTTCTTCACTAGAAACAATTGCCTAGAATTTGGAAGAATATCCTCTTGAAACGAGATAATATTTTGTTGCGTCGAAAGTGTTTTCTTGTTTAAAATGAATTTTTTTTTCTCAGAGTGATATAGTATAATTTTATTCCAAGAGATTTTTCACCTGTAACTGTTCCAGTAAATTTTTTTTTTTTCAGTGTTTATAAACCTCCATGAGAGGTATATCCAAAACGAAACTGCGTGAAAAAAAGTTTTGTTAAATTAGTCCAAGGTCCCTCATCGAATACTTTATCTCAAATAAGCAAAAATGTTATGTTGCGTGTTTTCCTGACTTTGATCCAATGACACTCCGTCGTACCCTCTACTAGCTCCAGGGAGTGGCAAATTAATAATAACAACAAGTAATTTTCATTTCAAACAAACAACTACTCACACGTATACGCGAGTGTGCATTTCTTACGACAATAGCGGATAAGTGTCTCAAATAATGTTTACATTTTTATGCTTATTTTAAGTCACAAGCATCTCTTAGGCGACACAATAAACAATAATCAATCGCGAAAAGTGAACGATAGTGGACACATTCCGCGTATCTGTACACGTAACTGGAAAAAATTGCCGAAAATGATCAGCTTCGCTCCATTCGATCGTAAATAAAAGAAGTGGCGACACACGCCTACACGTGGCAAAGCGTATTACGTGACCGTGAACACGTACTCTAACTCGTGTGGATATATATCGAGAGCTCATTGACTTTCCTCCTCAGTCTTATCCCTCTGTTAGCCGATAGGCCGCGTTACATCAGAAAAACACAGCAACGAGTACACCGACCGCGGCTCGATACGCGTGACGTATCGATTCTTCATGGATTTTTCGCTGATGCGTGCGATTTTTTTTTTTTGTTATCCTTTCATGGTTTCTTTTTTTTTTCTTTTTTCTTTTTTTCTTTTTTTTTAGTCCGTTCGACCGTTCTATTGAGGTTGTGGTTTCGATTGTTACTGGGATGAGATATGGAACAAGCGTCGAGGCTTTTACTGTTTTTTTTTTTTCGCTAGTAGAAAAGAATGGATCGATGATGACCTTTTTTTCTTGATCTGTGTCATTGATACTTTTTAAAAACTTGTATGTTTTTTCGTGTGCATTTTTTTTTTTTTTTTTTTTCTTTGTAAAAATATTAATAATTGTAACACAGATAATTACTGACTATAAAACACAATACTTTTTTAAAAATAAAGATAAAACACTAATTACGTAATAAAAGTGCAAAAGAAAGCACGACAAGACACCTTAAATTGATATGAGAAGCTGCTGGTGTGAAAAATACGAAAATTCGCTGGTAAATAAAAACTGAAGTATACAACAATTTTAATGACATTTCTTTTGTTGGTTCGAGTGATATATACATTCATCGGTACTTTCGTTATTTCTGTACTTGACGTTCATATTGAAATAAAAGCTGGATTTCAATCATTGATAAAAAAAGAAGTGGCATAATATGGAGAGACGATTGGGTTAATTGGATACCGATGAATATAATGGAGGTACCGCTGCGATCGGTAATGGCTACGGAAAGTATTAAAATGACATTACTCTTCAATGCATAATCAATGCATGTGCCTGCTTTAATTATTCAATGATTGATTTTTTTTTCTTTTTCTACTATTATATACAATTCATGCAAGTCGAGAGGATGTCATAAATTTAGTGTCCGATCGAATGATTTCTTTTTTTTTTATCAATACATGATTATTGTGTTATCATACTGCGTCTTTTCAGAAAAGATGACGAGCAACAAACCCTGGAGTTACTGAATATCTCTTTGATTTTATATCACCCCCTTCAAAAGCATCAAATAGGTCAAAGTTGATAAATAAAATCGTATATAAATATATTTAACGCGTACGCACCTATCGAATGATGATGAAACATCTGATCGACGTGGCTTTGCTTTTTTTTTAAGAAAAAAAGAAAAAAAAAAAAAAAAAAAAAAAAACTACTTTTTAATGGACTGATCAAGCACAAAAGCGCAAGAGACACGTGCATATACTTTATTCGTGACATTTTTCGTTTAGTTGCAAGCACCACTCAAACAAGGATCGTCAAAGTGATTCACGTAACGGATGTGCATCATAACATACACGGCGGCTATTCATATAAACCAAAAAAAAACAACGGGAGATTTCGTCCCAACCGCGGAGTTTAGATAATCAGGTGCACACGATTTGACGAACGAGCTTGTTTACGCGTGCATAGAGCTCGAAAATTTGTGATTTTCGTCGCAGGTGGAGTGTTTATACTCAACGGATAGGCCGTTAGCGCGCGCTGTGAAAACAAGTTAAAAAGATACCATCTGCTAGTTGGTTTATAATTAATTCTTTTTTTTCTTTTTTTTTTTTTATCGTTTGTTCAAAAAAAATTGCTCTAAAATTAGCCCACGAGAATTGGTAAACAGTCGCGGGAAGGCACGCGCGCGTGACGGCGCATAACTTTTTGTCACTCAAATCTTCCGTTTTTTTTTTCTTTTTTTGTTTTTTTTTGTTTTTTACACTCGGCACTGCGAAAATTATCATTTTTACCATCAAATACGCGCCGTTGAGCGGAGTAAACGCGTGTCTGCATTAATTTCGACTTATGCACGTGTATCTCGTAGCGATTCAGCGTTTATTGCGTGCCCATAATATTATGCACTTTCAGCGCGTATGTGTCAGTCCACTCGCGGTGAAAATCAAGTTTGAGAACGAAGTAGGTTCATGTTTCTATCATTCGCGAGTAAAATCATGCCGATTACGATGCACGAATATTTTCTTCCACTTCGAAGCAACGTTACTACGAATCTTGATTTATCTATCATCCGTATACAAATAAGTATACACAATTTGCAAATTCACGGTAAATTTTCACGCGCTCGACCGTACAGTAAAGTTTAAGTGGTCATTTGCTACATACCGATTTTCATGCGTGATCGGTGAAATCTCGACAAAGTGTTTTTGCAACTTTGCACAATTGCAGTGAAAATACTCAACTTTAGATCTACATTTAACATTAACCATCCGATCGCGCGCTCTCGGCCCTCACCAACGAAACTTAATCGCTCGCACTTCCTCGAGAGATCACCATGGTATAAGTATATACACAGGTACAAAGGTACGAAATCTCGTTCGTCTCTCACTCCCGCATCCTCGAATATACCTATTATGTATGTTAATTAATCGTTACAGTTTGCACGTATACCTACATGTAGTCTGTAGTACACGAGCCTCGGAAATCCTTGGCCAGACCACTTACGTATACAATCTCCCGAGCTCGGACGTATCCGGAAACTCGTGCGACTACTTATCGTACACACACAGTTGACGTTCCTTCATACCGTACGTCTATGACGTATCTCGTGCCCCCTTACAGTAACGCACCTACCTATATACACCGCAGGCGAGTCACGCGTCACTCGTATATATATGTATATAGGTACAATAAGAACTTTGAAGGCTTTTCCGACACTCGGTGTTCATGCAGTTTTTTGCACGCCTTAGCTCTCCAGTCGCGCGGATCTCTCTCTGTCTCTCGAGGCCACCCACTACCGCTATACGTATCTCTATGTATGCGTAATTATGTATAACGCGACTGCACCTTAAACTCGAAAGACCGAGACGTGCGAGCCCATAAGAGCCACGGGGAAACCGGAGCTGTTATCCGTTTCGCTTGTAGGGGTTCAGCAGCCGTGGTAGAAACGCACCCCCGTCGTCCGCACGGATGTCTCAAAAATAAATGTCGGTGATCTCAGGGGCTTGGGCATATATATTGTATACATGGAAAAGAGACTGCAGTATACGACGATGGGATGTTAAGCTTATACCAATTGCAATGTGGGTAAATCAAATTTATCGCAACAAAGAGAGCGAGGCCGCGAAAAGGTCAGATGGATCATAAAGATTTCAAACAACTGCTCCCCCGTACCTTAAAACGGCCCTCTGTTTTCGATGGTTCATCCGCAACGGAGCAAATTTTGCACTACAATTACCGCACATAAGTGGGGCATACGTATAACATATATATATATGCATGACATTAAAATAGATTAAAATAGCAGTGAGTGCACGAAAGCTCGAGTTTGCAGGGAGTGTAAAATGTACGTGTACTGCGCGGTGGGAAAGAGAAGAGACGGGAAGCCGTATGCATCCTGATGGGTGGAGACGGGGCTGGAAAAAAAAAAAAAAAAAAAAAAAAAAAAGAGGAGAAGGATAACCAGCTAACTACGTACTACAACAACCATTACTCTACATTCGGAAGTTCTTTGTTTGGAGCCGCGTAGCTTTTGCTTTCGTGTATACTAACTTGTTCTTCTTGCTCCTCTTACTTTGCGTGATGTGCGTTGTACTGGTGATAGGAACAACAGTAATACACGACAGAGGCTCGGCTCTTTTGTTTCTCATTGTTTGTTATACATCCTTCCTCTCCGTCTTGAACGCGAATTCTTTTTTCTTTTTTGTTTTTTTAAACGAAATTTTGCCGTAAAATTTATACTACACAACATGATGATGGTGGTCGTGGCTACACATACATATATATATATATATACTGCTCTACAACGTGGGTGTAGTTTTGCGTCTATACATACAACATATATATCATACACAGAGAGAGAGAGAGAGAGAGAGAGAGATACTGAAAATGAAAATTGCTTGCTTACCAACTTGGAAATCAGCTTATACTTTTTATTTCTAGGGACTACCTAGAACAATAAAAATATTCAAGGCTATCTCCATATAAGGTACAAATTATGGAACGTTTGAATGATGTGATTTATGATTATGTCAATCCTGGATTCAATTACATTTTTCTTTTTCCTGCTTCTTTTAAGTTCAAGTGAAACATGATGGTAACGCATCAAAAAACGCGGAGAAAAGCACCGGCCCTATACCTCAACGCTTTATACCTCATGTAGGTGTGCAACGAAAAAAAAAAAAAAAAAATGGCAACCTACGAAAAATATTTATCCATCTTTACTTCGCTTTACTCCCGTACGTAGGTATACACCCGACGAAGCTACGCGAGATGAAACGAAGAAAAAAAAAAGGAATGACGTGCGTCATCAATAACGCCCACACGTGCGCGCGAACAGCTGCAAGTTCGTCGACACGGTTAGGAACATTCGTCTATAATTGTATCGATCGAGGCGAAACGAGTTTCGAAAAAGTCTTCAAAAAAAGACGTGTTTATGACTGCGTTATGTATATAGGAACTAAGGAGGAGGATATGGAGGAACAATTTGCGGAAGCGACGAAAACAAGCGCCAGCAAACTATAGGGTTTCAGGCAATTTTTTTTTTATCCCCTGGTCATGTACCTCGCTCTGGGTTTTTAACCCCAGCTCCTATTTGTACCTTATTCATGCGAGGTTATTCACGAGGCAACTGCTGTTTTTTTTTTTTTTTTTTTTCGCATTCCCAGCACGGGTGTGTGCATTATTACACGCGAGATTTGTTTCGATGACGCGCGTATAGAGTTATGATTTATGTGGATCAACAAAGAATGGAGATTTGTGCCGATGGCCCGGTCGTTCCGGCGCTTCTGGGCCGTTTGGTGATTTAACGGTACAAGTATATAGTTGCTCCGGTTATTGGTGAACTTTCTACAGTCAAAGATTCATCGCGACCATTATAGGTACGTGCACTGTGAATCACAATATATTTATCGTTGTACTCGTACTTATTGTTCTTCGATGTATATAATTTGGTATTGTTATCATTGGTCAAAATACCAATGGTCTTGTTAAAATGAGTAAAAAAAAAAGGGGCAGTTTTTCCACGAAATAAGAGAAAAAACAACGTTTTCCTCGGAGACGAAACCTCCAATGACGTGACGGCTGGAGGGGAAGCTCGGAGATTAGGAAATTTTTCGAGAAGTCGAAAATATTTGCGCGAACTCACGGCCGAGTCAGAGTGTTCGTTACTTTTCCACGTGAATTAACATTTTCTAATAATGTCGTAGGGGGGAGGGGGTATGATTATACAAACACAAGTGTACACGGTACAAAACGCAATTTTACGCAACTCGTGGCAACCGATCTAGCATATGAATTTTGACGCAACGCATTTGCATAATACACGACTACGGATGGAAAAACATTTCCCAGCACCGACACGCAAAAGAAGAGAACCGAGAAGTAGCAGCTGTATAAGGACAAAACGACAGCCATCCAAGTGCATTGACTTTTTCGAGCTGTACGTGAAAATGCACTCAAAGGGCAACACGTGTGTCGCGGTGCACGTACCGCGCATACGGAGGAAAAGAAGAGGAAAAGCGTCTGGCTCTGACGTCAGCTACCGTATATGCGTGTGGCATGTGTATACATACAGGTAGATACCCTCGCGAGCGACTTCCTCGATATTGCAACGACTTTCCGTTGTCGACGCTGATCTTGAGATTTCTAGAATATTTTTTGAATTATTGAACGGCATTGGAGCAGCAGCTGTGCTCTCCATCTCGGCTTTCAAACGAGACGGTTCGTGCGCACGGAATTCCTTTGGATTTTGATTTTTCCTTTTTTCATTTGCAACAAAGTTACTCCGCAGATTGTAGCACTTGGGAGGGGAAACGTCGGGTAAAGAAGGTAATATATTTTGACGTTTCGGCTCGTACGGTGGACATTGAATTTCCTCGCGGGAATCCCGCTCTCTAAATTTAAATCAGTGAAAATGCTCACTATTTTGGTAGTGAATGTCTGTTTCACTTGAAGCTAAGTGAAAATGTTCACTATTTAGATATCAGTTTTTTTTTTCACTTTCGATTAAGTGAGAATTCCACTTTTCTAAAGTGAGACGTTCTTCAAATCACTAATCGCTAAGAAATAGTCAAATAATTCACTATTTCGTGAAGTGAGAATTTATTTCACTGTGTACAAAGTGAAGTTGTCCTTCCACCTGTATGTATCCTATACATGGACCGAGAATCCTCCAGTGTTCGCGCTGATGGTAGTGATGGTCGTCAGATCAATATTCCACCATATAAAGTTTTGTCGATCACAGTTAGTAAACACGATTTTATTAATATTAGCTTGTATATATAGTAAAGTTATCAAAGTGTATCTATTCATAATTTGCAAATATTGCCAGCAGTTAATAGTCAATACATTTTTCATAAGGCAAATATTAGGTTATATGTCGTGTACCATGTGTCTATGATATACGTTGAAGTAAACGTGCCTCTCTGCAGTGTAAAATTTATTGTCATTTCACTCTGTGTATCATGTAGGATGCATTTCAGTTCATAATAAAAGTGCAGTGATTCAAATATGATGTTATTACTGTTGTAGCAATTTATAAATACACCACTAATACGTGGTGATGTGGTGACAATTTCACTGCTTCATATGGTGAAAATTTCACTGCTTTGTGGGTGAAAATTTTACTGCTTTTAAGAGTTAAAATTATTTGACTATTTTATGAAGCGAATATTCACTATTTGCATGTGACCTGATTCTAACTGACGAGGGTAGTGAAAATTACACCAATAACCAGTGAAATTTCACTGGTTTAAATTTAGAGAGCGAACTCTTTTGTTTCGCAGAACTTGATTTCTACTCGTGTATTGCCAAAAGGACAAAAATGGTACATTGGATTAGACTTTTTTTTCCATGCAAATACGCGTTTAATAAAAACGAACGGCAACACTAATCTGATTTTATCGCTCCACGCGATGAGACGATAAATCTTGTTTAACGTAACGCTGCTTACGCGTCAGAGTTGCGTGTACACCCCAAAAACACCTTGGAAAATGCCGGAAGTGGAGCAAACGGTGTCGCGCTCGGCGGCGACGTCGGAGTCGAACTTGAAGACAAGTGCCAGGCGTTCACTAAATGCGAAGCTATACATTGTAAAAAAATGCCATGTACCTACGTACAACAGTGTAGAAAATCCTTCCGGGATCAGTACACCGCGGGTCAGTATACACCACATCTCGCGTGACAGCGACCCCGTCGATCGATGGGATTACACGGTATACATACAAAGCGATAACACACGAGCGACGGAATTGCCTTTCTCTCATTTCGCTCTGCTCATCTCTTTTATTACTGTCTCCTTGGACTCCATACAAAACCCGCCGTCCCGTCGAGCGAACGCGGCATTAATCTCCCAGCAATTACGGCCCGCGTCAATATTAGATTTTAATCGCCGCGAAATGAAGCTTTTGTCCGCCGTCTCGGTGCTCCTTTTTCCTTCTGCCTCTCTCCCCGTTAACGATGAGAATTAAAGAAAAAGGGCGCACAGAAAGGGGGAGGGGAAGAAAATTACTTTCGCCGGACGGACTTTCTTTTCGAAGAGCAGCGCTTTTCAGCTCCTCTGCACTTGTACCTATGGATATCGCGTGGATTTTTTTTCTTCTTTTTATTAATAAGAATCACCCGCGAAGAGCAATTATCCATAAACACGTATAGTAACGGGGGGAGAGGAATAAAAAACACACAGCGCAATTATCGATCGAAAAGGATGTGTATCGCGAAATGGGAATACAGCGGCCTTGGACTCTCGATGAATAAAGATTTTTTTTTTTTTTTTTTTTTTTTTTTTTTTTTTTCAAATTATTTCTAGGGTATCGCGCGCTTTGATCTGCGCGAGGATGTATACAATATACCACCTCGTTGACCGGGGACTTATTAAACGCGATTACGGCGCATAATGATGACCGCAACAGCTGCAGCACTATGTAGTGGCGGTGACGAGGAGAAGAAGAAGAAAAAACTAGAGCTCAGAGGCACTGGATTAGTGTGACAATCAAAATGGTAAGCGATTCGTGACGCGCGACCGATGATTACACCATTAGCTCAAGTGAGTAATTCCCTTGATGGTACGTCGATACTTATTTCGTGATGCATGCTCGAGTCGTCGTATGTACCGTGTGTGCGTGTAGGTATCGTCATCGGATAAGCTAATAATGGGCACTTGAAGATTTTTACTCGTTCATCTCGAGTGACCGTTTTTTGCCATCTGCTATCACGTGTACAAGTAAAAGATCGGTGTCTCGGGATTAATGGAAATAAAAAAAGGCGATATTCTGTATATACACCACACGACGAAACAGTGTCTCCTATAAACAAGTTGTCAACCATTGCGCACGTGTTGGAAAAAAAAGGGGCAAAAAATTACATGGTGGGAATCATCTTCCTCCTTTCCCTGCACGTTCATCTCCTTCGCGTTTTTTCAGCGCCCGCGGAAGGAGTCATCACCCATGGTGCACGCGTGTCACGCGAGAGAGAGAGAGAGAGAGAGAGAGTGAACAACGAATTCGCAATCTGCGAGCCGGGGAGATGAAAAAAAAGCGTGGACTAGAAAAGAGAGCCGCGGAGTGGATACGTGAGTTGTAAGGTGAGCTATTCGCTCTCTGGTTTTATTAATGACCCAGATGAGGGTAAATTTATGGACCGTCCTCCTTGTGGACACTGCGGCGTGAGTTTTTGTGGATACCCGGTGATGAGGTAGATGTTTGCAAAAAAAAGGAGGAGATTGTTATTAATGGATCGGATGGATGATTTAGTGGTACGCGTCAAAATTACACGTAGTCGTGTTTTATTGGAAAAAAGGTACATGCACGTACCTTTACGTGAAATAATGAACAATGGAATTTCATTCGTTTCGAAATCCATACTTTATCCAGGGGATGTACAACAATCAAAGTGACTTTTCACACGTACTTATTTTTCTTCGCACGGGTGTGCTTCACCTTCACTAAGAGTGTAACATTATACCATTGTTATCGATCGTTTTTTCTACAGCAATTTACTGAATTTACATGGCATGCAAAATTACTGCCGTACATTGATTTATCGGCTCTTTTTCGAGGCCTATACGTACAACAATGTGTTGATTGTATTTTTTATTTTTCTTTCACAAATTTTTCCAATTCATCGTGGCAGCAGTGAAAATTCATCCGAGCGTTGAACTTGTCACTTTTCCAACTTCCACGCGAAACAAAACGTTCATATTTAAATTGTAACTATATATACAACTGGAGGAATAAAAAAAAAAAAAAAACGCTGAAAGCGCGAGAACAAGGAGACGTTAACGAGGCACTGCAGCCAAGTGCGAATAAATGTACGTATATATATATATATATATATATATATATATATATATATATATATATATGCGTGGATGATTTTAAACGAAGAGTCTCAAATCAACGCCAACAGCCAGCAATTTACTCGCTCTCCCGGGCAAGCATACTTACGAAAATTCCAGGAGGAAAAGGAGGAGAAAACCATCGCGGATACTATATTTTCAATCGCAATAAAGTACGAGACCTGCATTGTCCAGTAGATGCCGAACATCAATCAAAAGCCTTTGGCCGAAAAGGCACATGGGTGTAGTAAGTATCGAGAAGAAGAGTCCGGCGCGAATAAAGGAACGGGTCGCCGTGTCATTGTTCGTGTATATGTACCTACTGGTGACTTGCTCTCTCTCTCTCTCTGGTAGACACACAGTGGTAGCGAGCTACGTGTGGGTATCGCAGTGCGAATCAAGGCTAACAAGAGAGAGACGGGGCAGGAAAGAGAGGAAGAAAGAAAGAGAAAGAGACGTAACGCGCACGAGACCTCGAGAGGAATCTACATGCCTATAATATAGTGTGCCCGCGGCGTCGCGCGCGAGAGTTTGGCGCCGAGTGCGATTGACGAGGAGGTTTCCTTTCTTACGTTTTTTATGTGTGTACCCTCACGTCGGATTCCCACTCGTATACATATACATATCTGAGTCACGGAGAGTTGACTCAACGTTTGCCGGGAGCACTGAGAGACTCGTTGCGTTTTTTTTTCCCCCTTTCTTTCTTTCTTCTTCATATCAACGCGTATAGTAGGACCATTAAAATTTCGGTCGCTCGTAGGAGTGCTCTTTTTGAGAGTCTGCTCTGTCGAGCCTTATTGGGACGCTGCAGTGTTTTTTTATGAGAAAAATTGATTGCCGACCTCAACTTTCGAAAGTTTCAACCGTGTTGACTTTGTATACGTGTACCATAGCAATTGGCGAGTACGGCTACCGATATAGTGATTTACGTCTCTCAAACTTTAACTACGTGCACGCATATTGAATACCAAACTCCGAGGTGACTTTCATCTCTCGAGGAGGTGCTTAATCGTGACACGGGTTTATTGATAAACTACTGAATCGTGTCATTTTTACCATCGAAACAACCGATTTTTGTCGGTGAAAGAAATTTGAATCTGTTTCCCTCGAACGCAATGGATGCACCGTACAAAGTACATCGAGTATCTTATTTTCAGAGGGTACATTAATTATTCACAAAACAATCACTCATATCAGATTCTACGAAAACAACGACGATGTTTTTACGGTTTCACCCATGAGTTGTTATCAGCGGCAATCGGATCATCAAAACGATGGATGGGAAATTCTCTAAAAAAAAAGAAGAAAAAAAAAACAGCCACTATTTAGAACAATCGCCTGCCATCGTCTTCAGGTTCATCTCCATCGGGCGGTAGGTATTTACATTCAAAAGACAATCGAGTATCATCGCACGCGAGTCATTACTCTTAATTAATGAAAGATCACGATGACAATGGTAAAAGACCCTCCCCGACTTTGTTTTTTCGCGGACCGGCAGCAGCGACCGAGACGAATGAATCACTGGCGTCGGACGAGATCCCATTTTCATATTATATATACCTACACAACACGCACGAGTAAAATCAAAATCAACCGGGGAATTCCTCATCCGCGTGTATGGGTACTCTATTATTCCATTAGGCAGAGCGTCTTTTTTTTACTACAACTTCGCAACACGCGAGGGAAAGGAACAAATAAACCAGAAGTGCTTGTTTCCATTGTATTGTTATGTCGCAGGTGTACATAATATACACTTTACGATGCAACCGTGGGAGGTAAAACAATCATATGTTATATTTTTCTCACCTCCATACGTGCCTGTACTCGATTACGACCAATTTTAATGAATCTGTGAGTTTTTTGATTAATTTGATGGAGTCATAAAAAAAGATTTCATAAGACCTCCCTATAAGTTTGCTTCACCACGCGCAAGTACGAAGCTGTCAATTGGCGATTTCGATGTATCATCCGCGGCTATCGATCTCCCGCAGAACCCAAAATCCACAATATACCGTCCTCGTAAAATACCTAGATACCTACACGCGCTTCAACTCCGACATAACAAGCCGGCCGTAAATAACGCCCGATTTAATAAATATACCTTCCTCGATAAATCCGAGTCGCAAGAAACAAAAAAAAAAAAAAAAAAAAAAAAAAAGAAAAATTTAACTAGCTCGACAAACCTGCTCAAAGCCCTAGGTACAGCCATCCACCCGGCAACCTACGCACCTAATAGAAACGTGCATCCGGCGAGCAGATGGTCGCGTTAACCCACTTTGCGATACTAATTAATGGGATGGCACTCTCTCGGTGGGCCGAAAATATACAAACAACACAAGGGATGGGTCGACGCACCGGCGTGCCCGAAATACCGCGCGTCATATCCCCGCGGCAGAGCATCGACATATATATTTATAGAGGCCGCGTATACCGGCGCCGAAAAATAAACGAAAGATATTATCGGCTGCATCTCTTGGCCGAGCGTTGCTCGTTCGTTTTGATCCGTTTACGCCGAAACGAGGGAGGTTGCGTTCCCCCCGGGGATCGGGGTCAGGGATACAGGTACGCGCGAGGCTAAGCAGAAAATGGCCATGTACGAGGGGGACATGGCTTTGGTGAAGGAAAAAAAAAAACAACGAGAAGGTGGAATTTCGTGCTAATGGTGAAAGAAAGGAAAACACACGCGTAAACGGGGAGATAATCGAAGCGTCAATTAGCACCGATGAAAATCGGTACACGCGTGTGTAATTGCGCTTATCTTTGACGTTGGATGCCGGTCTTTCCCAGAAAGCTCGTCGCGCGCTCAATTTATTCATCCCATGCGTATAATCGGCTCTCCCGATCGCTCACGCAAGACGGGATCCATTGGCTAGAGATTATCGCGCTCGATTTGCCGAAATCTCATCTCCCGGCTTCGCTTCGCGTTAACTTTGAAACGCGTTCGCGGAAAGAGGTATTATACTTTACATTGCAAACGCGCCCAAGAGAGGGAAAGAACTTCCGCGAGAGGGGCATAGAGCAAAGTGGTACAGGAAATCTGAAAGTCATTAGAACGAGAGAGAGAGAGAGAGAGAGTGTCCATTTTACAGCGTGTGGCGCCCGTAACTTTGTATTATGTTTAATGACGTGCGTATGGGCTGGCGCGCGAGGTGGGGAGAATTAATGAGTTTCCGAGCTAATTTCCATCTAATGAGCAGGAAAGCTCGAGTTTCTCTCTTCTTTTCTTTTTTTTCCCGGCGCGTGTAACACTCGTGTTGCAGGAAGGAGGTGCACGGTGCCGTGGAAAATTCAACAGAGGTGAAAAGTTGTTCCGTCGTGTCCGATGGGCTAAAATGGAATTTCAACTTTTCACGGTGTCAAGGAGGAGGGGCTGGAATTTGTTCCCCCCCCCCCTCCCCCGTACAGATTGATGATGTATATACATTACATGTTCCGGGGGTTTTCTCCCTCTCTCTTCCTTACTTTGTGATTTTTTCTTTTTATATTTATTTTTGAAAATGAAGTTTGACCAACTTTTGCTTGTGACTCAGGCAAAGTTAAACGCCGGAGGGCACACCCTCCAACTTTTTTCGTTATCCAAATCCCCTTTGCTCTCAAATTGCAGCATATATATAATATACCGAGCCGTACGTCATTTAACTTTGTTTGTCGTCTCGAAACTGCTCGGTAAATATATTTTGTTTAAAAATTCAACTAATTAATCAGTTGATTAAATTAACGCATCGCATTTGGTTCACCTCAACGAGCAAACCCCCGTTGAAGACCGTCGATGCAACGAAACGTCAAGGCGGGGATTTCCTGGCGTCGCGTCGAAATCAGTAGTAACAGCCGATTACGGTAAGCCACGGAAGATACGTCGAGAATTGCAATGTGACAAAACCTTCGCAGCGAGCCTACTTATTTTCAGCCACTCCGAGCATCAGCCAATGGGAAACTTGTTCTACTTTGGAAAGATCTCCAACACCCTCTTTTTTTCCGCGTGAAAGTACCACGTACTCTGCAAAATCATCGGTTTTAACGGAGGGGCTGATGATTATCGGCGCACATGTCGTGCGACACACACGAGTCGAGAAATGTGCACGGCTTTTGTGCGGTCCACTCCCGAAGGTAAAAAAAAAAAAGAAAAGGAACAAGACGAGGTCCATCCTTGCACTTGGCAAACGGCCACCCCTTATACTGTACGGCGTAGAAGGCGAAGGTAAAAAAAGGAAAAAAAAAAAAAAAAAGAAACAAAGAAAGACGCGGTTGCAACGACCAAGAAATAGAATAGGGAGGAAGAGTTTTATTTGATTGGAAAAAAAAAAAAAAAAAAAAAAAAAAAAAGTGGCGGCTCCCTCCGTAAGGTGTAGATGTACACAATGAGCCCTCCACCCTCTGTATATTTCAAGGAAAAAAGGTACACGGATACAGACCCACTCACCGATGACTAGAGGAACAACGCACGCGTATGTTACATATAGGACACAAGTGGGTATACCTAGACGCGCACACGTTCACCCTCCTCCTCCTCCTCATTCTTTTCTTGCTCTCCGTTGCCGCGGCTGATGTGTGTTTGCGCACGTATTATATTATTATACGTGTGGCGGCGACTGGCAGCCTATACCTACCTATCCCCTATATACACACACTCGTCCCCGTCTCTCTCTCTCTCTCTCTCTCTGCAGCTGGTGGTGTTGTTGTACGAGGCAACGCGCGCGAGGGAGCGAGAGGGAAAGAAGACCGGGAGGGAGAGAGAGAGAGAACACACCGAGCGTCGACCGACCGACTCTCTCGGGCTGTATAACATATACCCGCCAGTTCGGAGCAGCGGCTGCCGAGAGTCAGTCTACCGCGAGCTGCCGCTCGGAGAGGTGGAGTCGTTTGTTGTTTTTGCCATTTTTTTTGTCGCCCAAAGCAGTTATAACAATAAGATATTAATTATCAGCAAAGCCAATCATTCTCGCACGTGAGAGTAAAAAATAAAAATAAAAAATCAAACGCGTGTCGAAAGCTCAAAAACGGAGTTTCTCCTTTTCTTTTTGCAGTACCTATACTCGCCCACGTAGTACGAACATTTTACGCGTTATTTTATGCACGTTACCGCGTCGCAGTTGTGAATTATATCAAATCAAACAACAAGATCAAGGACCGTCACGTTTAGTTTCGGAAACTATACTCGCAAGCTCTCACCTCTGGATCATCGCTGTCGAGGTAGGTTTTGTCGCGTCTACATAGAACACTTGTTAAAAAAAAAAAAAAAAAAAAAAAGTCCAACCAATCGTTGGCTCGCTCCTTCTTTCGATATTCCAATTTTCTCTCTCAGGACTTTGTATAGCCTCCTCTCAGGATTCTGTGTCAGATCGCCTCTACTCCTCCGCGTGTACACACGTGAGCGACGATCTACGTATATAGGATACAACGTAAAAGAGGCGAGCGCGCGCAATTCGCGATCTTTGAAAACAATGTGTAGGTGTATACACGCGCTAAAGTATATGTAACGCGAAACACGTACGTACATACAAATAAAGAGAGTACGATGTACTCGGATTATATATATATATACACGCGATACCCTCCTTTTCACGCGGAGCTTTCTCCGCTTTTCCGGCTTTTTTTTTCATTTTTTTTTCTTCTTCTATCTACCCGATCTCCTCGCAACATCCAAAGACGCATTTGCACCTAGGTTGGCTCACATAATATATCGGGATGCAGAGATGTATAGGTTCGCGATGACAGTTACGACGATGGAAAAATCATATACATGCGAGAAAGAAGTAAGCGCGACTGCAACACCATTGACCACATATAATAATAATAACAATATATACCAACCCTACACACATGTACAGCCGGTGGTCAGGTGCTTGTGGTTCGTATACACATATCATAATAGCCGCGTATATAAGTACCCACGTGCGTATACGTAACGCTCGTACTGGTTTGCAATTCACTTTGCGTTAAATCATCCAATCGGACAAGTAAAATTTATATCGGAGCGTTAGTGGCCCCTTCCATACACAGAGAGAGAGAGAGAGCACGACATATCGATCTGTTTATCATACACACATACACGGGCAATTTAAGTGGCGCGTTATCTGGCAAACATGTATTTACCTATACTAAGTATATAAATTTACGTTGCGGAGGGTGCGCGAGGCAGCTTTGCTGGCCTATTACGGTGGATGTTGCACGTATACATGCACATACATACGCGTTGGGTCGATGCGCCGCGCCGACGAAGTTGCAGTGAAGTATATATCATATACTTACTGCAGAGAGAGGAGAAAACCGTACAGACGTTCGCGGGTATATGTGTGTTACATGGATGTTGCAAGTCTACGAGTGGTTACATTATTCGTGTATACGTTCACGAGAGCGCGCGTACGAATATTATACGATGTGCGTTTCTTTGCCCCTGCTCGTCATCGGTGTGCGAAAAAAAATGAAAGTGCGAGCAATCGATGATAAAGTATACAATGGACGATCGGTTTTTCGTGCAATACACCTTGTACGCGAACGACAGCGCGAAGCCGGGCTGTACATCGTAAAGTTCAGGGAGAGAAGGAGAGAGGGAGAGAAGAAAAAAAAAAAAAGCCAACGGCGGATAAGATAAACGCGAAATTAACCTGCAGAGCGACATCAACGATTGTGTGGATTATTGTATGTACTCGTCTCGTGGTATCGATCGGCACTCCGATGATTACCTTTTAGTCAGTCTTGCTCGCGACTCGCGTGCAAATCCGAAATTCTATACTCCCTCGTGTATGGATACAAGCGTAAATCCTTGGCTCGTCGTTCGGTGTAGGGGAAAACACACACACACACCCACGTTATACAAGAATATCAAGTATATAAATATGAGCGGAGAAGGAGCGCTTGGTTCGTCTCCTGAAAAAAAAAAGAGGTAAAAAACAAAACAAAAACAAAAAAATCGGCCGGTACTCGGCGCGCGCTTGGAATACTGGTCCTTTACGTAACGCTTGGCGCGCGTTAATTGCATAACCCATACCCACCGGCACGGATACTCGCTTATACGCTCTCGGAGTGACTTTTTTCTTCTTCTTCTCCTCCTCGCCGGAGGAGGAAGCGAAGGTAAGGGCGAGCCGGGATCTACGCTTATGTATACGTGTATCGCCTCAACTTTGAGTTTTGCGAGGGTATACAGCCGACGCGTTTCGATATTACACACACCTCGGGGAGGGAGAAAAAAAAGTCAGGGCACCTGATACAAATGTTCGATCTCCAATGTATATACCCATGACAATATACGCGAAAGTTGCAGATATTAAGAGCCGAGTTTGATCAACCGGACCGTGATCGGTATGTACACACCTACGCGGGAGCGCGTAATTTTTTGCGGGTATGAATGGAAGTTAGCGCGTCAGCCGTATACTGAAACGTATTTTCACACGTACAGGTACTTATTCGGCAAGTGTTAAAACGAGAAATTTTAAGTGCGATCAGGGGACGTAAGTTACTATAGCAAAAATCTACAGCCGCGATTCACGGGTAGTTAAGAATTAACCGTCTCCCGGCCTATTATCACGGCCCAATTATCACCACTCACGTATTCCGTCTCCCCCCGCGCCAGCAAACAAAAGCAGTCGGATGAGATAAACGACCTCTCTCATAACGCCTCGAGCTATCCGCAGATAGGCAAACACTCTACACGCGTTCGTATACGCGCTCTTGTCGCAGTAAAGTGTAATCACCGACTCTCTCTTTTTTCTTTGAAACTGCATCAACTGCAGTAAAACGATCGAAACGACGTATCAGACGTAATACATATATACCCTATATACGTGCCGGCCACTCGATAAATCTATACATACAAGTGTTCAGCGAATGAAAAGTCGTAAATCTCTCTCATGTCGCGCAAAAGTAGTCCTTGCTCTCTGGCGATGTATATTATACTCTCTATAGCGTGCTGTGTGGGATAACGTGTGTATGGTGCGCGAAGGAATTTTTGGGCTGCTTCCAAAAAAAAACAAAAAAAAAAAACAAGTTCTCCAGCCGAGGAGGTAAAGAGAGATGAGCTTTTTCTCGGATCAGGTGCGTTGTCTTCCCTCTCTCGCTTATATGTACGGGGCGAAGAACTGTGTCGATTAAGCGGCTCGGCGCGAAAACAATAAATTTTCGCTTCATCGCACGGCCGAGACGAGAAAGGCGGCGCCTACTGTGCTTTTTTAACTTTGCTGCTTCCTGCGACTTGATTATTGTTGTTTTTCTTTTTGTTTTTTTTTTCACACAACGACAGTAAACACTCGCGTGAAAAATACGACGACACAAGTTATCGAACGATGAGCAAACACGGCCCGAAAACAACGGGGTATACACCAACCGCGCCATCGCCCAAGAAAAGCCGCTAATGGAATAACAAAGCGGTTCTCGCGCTCCATGCAAATCGCATCATCCCCCCAAACCACTCGGTAAATTATTCACGCTCAAGCCCTATTCGCTCATCTATCGCTTGAACGTATACAAACGACAACCCCTGCCACTTGTCTCCGCAACAATTACTCCTATTTCCTCCGCCCTATCGGCAAAACAGACGCGCGTCCATCCAAGACCCACCCATGTACATGACGAGTCAGCCCGGCGAAGAAGAAGAAGTGAAAGTGGATGAGTCTCGGGCTCTTGTGTACCTTGTACGCGATATATGTATATGTATATACAAGTCCGAGCCGAAAAACCGCGAACGAGGAAGACAACGTTAAGGTCGCGGTGTCGCAAAAACGCCGTAACCATCAGCCAATATGATAAATCCCCCCCAACAAGTGGCTCGAGGTCGCTCTCGATCGTCTCGACCTTATCGACCACCCACGTACCTATACCTACAATAGAGGCTTTTGTGGGCTTTTAGAAGAATAATACTGCCGTGGGGGACTCTTCGGAGCTTTCGGCTGTCGGGCGAGATGAACGATTTCCCCCTCACTTTGAACTGCCCCCCTTGGGCCGCACAGAGATAGACTCCCCCCCCCCCCGATGAGAAAGAACAAGAGCACTGTCAATCAGAGTTTTTTCATTGTCATGCAAAGACAAGTATATTTGGAGGCCGTTGGTTCGTTGATTGTTTCGTCAAAACTGGGCGTATAGGTATGTGGGTAACTAAATAGCTCGTTTGCGGGGAAATTTGAGAGATTTGATGGGTACGAACGACCGTGGCCTCTCTCCCTCGAGCGAACGGGTCGTAAACCTTGGACGGGGCAAGCGTTTCGGAGAGCTCGTTATTATATGATCCGGGAGTAGAATCAATACCCCCCTGGGATCGAGGGGGGGGGGGCGAGTACTTTGGATAGCGACTCATTTGTACCGGTGACGATGCTGGCCGCAAATTGCAAAAGTGCACGAGTGCGTTACAAACAGGGCTGGCCCAACTCCAGTACACCCGTATAAGCGTATATTATACATAAGTGCATGAAATCCAAGGGTCGTTGGTATATGGTTGCGTGGGAGCTCGTGTTATCACGGAACGCGTATTAACCTGTACAACCGTTACAGGCGCATAAACGAATTACGAGTTTTTTTAAAGGTATTGTGCATACCGTTTCCGCACCAAATTAAGTCCCGCGGTTGCAGGTGTGTCCTGCGAAAACGTCGCGATCGTGCTGTACTGTGGTATACACGAATGAAAGAAAAAAGAAGGAAGATTACTCGAACAAACTCCAACGCGATCCAATTAAGAGAAAAAAAAAAAAAAAAAAGAAATACGAGCGACGGGGGAAGGGTGATAAGTTTGAGAAACTTTTTCTTCCCAGCCACTGTATGTCTTGTATGTACAGCTGTGGCATCCGGTTGCAATTGTATCCCTCACACGTGTGTACTTGTGGTACAAGGGTTGCGAACAAGTACAGCGTTTCGGCTACATTTCAGAGTCTACTACTTTGTCGCTACAGTTTTTCCGGTCTGTTACCACTATTTAGTATACACGCTCTTCCATCGTTACTTTGGATTGAGTAACAAATTTCTTCGTTTGCAGATTTGCTCTAGCCCCTTCCATAGTCGAGGTATGTACGCGACATGTGCCGCTGGCTTGATATCAAGCTAGCTAAACTTATCCTTTTTTTCAGTTCGGTAAATAGTAAAAAATTTTCCTTTTCAGCGACAAATTGTCCATAAATTTAGAAGTTGGGGTTGTTACTTGGTACGCCGCTATCTTGATACATGTGCAGGTACGTGCTGATATTGGTATATATACACCCGGAAAGTGTGTATCGTACAAAAAAAAAAAAAAAAAGAAGAAGAACGACCCATGAGCTCTCGGAGGTCGCGGTTTTTGCGATGTTAAAACTCATTTTCTATCCAATAGAAAAAGAAAAAAAAATGAGCGCGTGGGTAGATTTAAAAAAACGCACGCCATAGCCTTCCGAAACGTGCCTCGAGGCGATTGTTCTTCCCTAGTTTGAATGAAAGTCGCGTGCTACCTTAGCCGTGTTCTTTTGTTGCAAAGCTACATAAAGAGGAGGATAAACAAGCAGAAGCTAAAGACGGAGAACGTGGAGAGTTATTGGAAAATTATTCGGCCGAGTGCGCCTCACGGCTCCTTCGGGCGATTGCGCTTTCCCACTGCGAACTCCAGCCGAGTGTTTGTTGCGCCACACCTGCTTTGCGTTTGTTTTTTTATTTTAAACAACCAACGGGGGTGATGCGTCCTGTCCATGCGTGCATGGTTACCATATTATATGGTCGCGCGTGTATGGATATATATAGGTATCGAGGATGGGCTAAACAATTTCATCAGCTGTGCTAATAAAACAACACTTATAGTAGCGTGTGTCCTCGAGACTGTCGATTAAGGGAGGGTTGATCTTGCAGCGATTGACTAAAGAAGGTGAACGCTCGGTTGATCGGCCCGTGGTTTCTCTATATAACTCATCTTTGTATACACGACTTCACCTTCCTATGTGTATTACAGAGATCGAGAGTAAACGCAGGTATGCAGACCGGTATATTTAGAAAACCAGAGGACAGATGAATAATTCATCGACCAAATTTCATAAATAGACGTCGAGGCGATGGAATTTACGTCTCTGTTTGTTGCCCACGATCGGCAGTAATTATTTGCGAAAGAGAAAATGCATTTTAGATGGGCATTGAAAAATAATAATTGCATATACCGTGCGGTCTCGTCGTCGACCAACTGATTTTCCTTCGGCGACTCACCTTCGAACGAGTTCACACGGGGCTGGAATGGAAACTCATCTCATCGTTTTTTTTAAAATCTGCCCGGCAATTCATCCCATTTCACCACAAAATACGAATTCAGAAAAGCCAAACCAAACCCCGAAGCCAACGACGACGAAATGCACAGGTTAAATTTAACTCGCGTATACACGGCCGCGACGAACATAAATTAAGATCAGGCGGCAGGTGCTTCGCGGAAGCTCTAGTGGGTGCAAGAGAAGAAAAAAAAAAAAAATGGCACACGCCACGGAGTCGTGGAGGAAACTCTCCCACCGACCATTACAACCGGATCGCCGATTAAGCGTCTCATGTGGTCTCGTATCGCAAACACAAATAACCCCCTCCCCCGCCAGTTCGCACGTTGCCGATCCACGTGATCGGTATGGTACTCTCGTATATGCCGTGAAAAAAAGGCCGCGAGCGTCGCCGAGAAATAGGTTATATGTAGAGGAAAAATTGGAGGATGTTACGGCAACTCGGTTCAGAAGGTCGTGCGGGACTCGTTGATAGTTTAGCGGCCGGCGACTTCTGTTGCGGACCGATCTTTGGAGGGCAACACCGGACCAAGTGGCGCAACCGGGCCGCAGGGGTCTTGTACATATCATCAGCGTTTATCAATTCTTCTGGAAAGGGGGGAGGGGTCAACATAAAAATACACATCATCAACACGCAAAGTCGATCGTATAATATACACGTTTACCGCGAATCATCGTCTCGTGTATGTTTTCCCGGTCTTATTTTTAATGGCCGGTTTTTTCGAGCCACGATGATTTGGCTGGAATTAAGATTCGAGAAAAAACGAAATTACGAGCCAATTAGCCTAAACAAGTAAGTAGGTATACCCATACTCATGCACAAAAAACTCGACTGACGTGTTTGTCTCCCGGACTCTGTTGATCCATAGTAGCGCCAGTCGCGCATATAATTGTCGTATTTATCGGGACCTAATAGCCACCATTAGTTTTCAGATGAAACCCGCGAGCGAGTACATTAGTATTCGCGTCGAAATTTCGCAACTGCGGAGGGGCTATTTCGCTTTATCGACATCCTCGCGTAGAGGCGTTAAATTTTACGTTTACGACTCGTAAGTTCGAGGTGTTTATGTTTTCGCGCGCGTACACGAGAAAGCCATTCAAACGAGTGGCAAAATTAACGTGGCCCCGCTAATCGACGACACCACGATCGTTTGATGAAAATGACGCGAGAGGATAACGACACGATATGTTGAGAAAACTTTTCCATTGGTAAAAAAAAAAAAAAAAAAAAATATATCATATTTTCTACAGAATTTTCATTACAATCACGCGCAGAGCAACTTCCGGGCAAGCTACAACTTTGGCCAACTTTCGCGAGACTGCGATAATGCATGCGATAACTTTGCAAGCCGTGCGATTCCCTTGGATCATAATTTCTCCCCCTCTGTTTCTCCGAGGCAAGAAAATTGTCGACATCTTTGGTATGGATAGGTGTACCACTCGAACTAATCCCAACTGGTGTATTGGCATGTTTCAGAAGGGCTGATGTGAGAGGAGGGATCCATCGAGGAAAGATGCCCGGCCACCGCCAGCCCAGCTCCCTCGAGGCCCTGAGCCTGGGGCGCGTCTGCCAGGTGCTGGACGGCACCTGCCGGCGACTGCAGGCCTGGTCCCTCGAGACCTCGGTCGCCTCGGTGATCGTCTACGCGAAGCAAAGCGTCCGCCCGTACTTTGCCAACGCCCTCACGGCCCGTCTCCGCTCGCAAGTCATCGAGGAGACGACGCGCATGCTCTTCGGGCCCTCCACGGACGGCTCGACCCTCATTGCCGGCCCTGCCCCACTGTACCTGCTCGCCCTCCTCCTCGGCCACGACATCAAGCGGCTCAAGGTCAACATGTGCTGCTACTACGGCTGCAGCCACCAGACGGCCATACTCCGGCTCCTGGCCAGCGAGGGCTCGGGCCTCGAGTCCCTCGAGCTCGCCCGCTCCGCCCTCCTCGGCCTCGACATCAAGCTCCTCGGCTCCGCCCTCCTCAGCATGAAGAACCTCCAAAAGCTCACTCTGCGCAACATAGCCAACGACGCTGTCCTCCAGATAGTCGGCATGAACTGCCCGAGGCTGGTCCTGCTGGACGTCGCGTGCTCCCGCCAGGTCACCGACGCCGGGCTCAAGCAGCTCCTGCTCTACGCCGAGTTCCGCGACAGAGCCCAACTCTCGCAGCCCACCACCACCACCACCACCACCGAGTCTCTTTCTCCCGCCTCGTCGTCGTCTACGTCGCGCTGGTCCAGGTCGTTCAAGAGTCTGTGGTCGAAGCTGAGGTTCCGGGCACCGGGCACAGGTGGCCAGGGTGGCACCGTCAAGCACGCCGACAGACAGCAGGTCCTGCTGTACCACTGCGAGAGCAAGAACCCGCTGTGCAACACCCTGCGCGTCCTCAACGTCGCCAACACGGGGGTGACGAGCGCCGGGGTGTTGTTGGCCCTGATGCACGTGCCCCGGCTCGAGTCCCTCGCCGAGTACTCGCACATGGGCAGGGTCGTCGAGATCATGAAGCGCGGCGTCATCGACTTCAAGCGGCCGTTCAGCCTGACGCAGGTGCGCAGCTGTCGCACGACCCCCGGCCGGCTCGAGCTCCTCGCCCACGCGTGCCCCCGCGTCGAGAGGCTCCACATATCCGAGCCCCACCACCCGCCCGAGGCCCTGCGGCTCTTCCCGCACGTGGCCTCGCTCAGCGTCCACGGCATACCCGTGCAAAAGCAATGGCTCGAGGGCTTCTACGGCTACCTACGGACCCACGGGCCCAACTTGCGCGAGCTCGACCTACGGGTCGCCCAGAGCGACGCGCCCCTCGACATCGATCTCCGCGAGATATTCGCCAGCTGCCCGAACCTGCGGGCCTTCACCAAGGACGGCTCCAACGTCGTTTGGTCGCCGGGGCCGGACCCACCTGCCCTCAAGTGCCTCAGGCGCGTCCAGGTCGGCAGGAAGGTCACGGCACTGGGCATCACCAAGATCCTGTCGCTGGCCCCTGAGCTGAAGGCCCTGCACGTCCACAGCTGCTTCGACCTGACCAACGAGCAGCTCGAGCGGCTCCTCAGCGAGCAGCCTCGAGCCGCCGTCCATCACCGGTCCTCGAAACGCGGCGCTGGTGGGCCGGAGGGTGGGAACAGCCTCGTGCGGAACCTCGAGTGCTTCTACATATACGAGGCGAGCAAGATATCCGCCGCGACGGTCCTTAGTATGTTCAAGAGCTGCGGCGGCCTGAGGAGAATCGGCAACCTGGCCAACTGGGGCCTCGACTGCGAGGGCGTCAAGACCCTCCGGGGCACCCTAGCCAAGGCTAACCTCGACGTCGACCTGTGCCCCGGCTCCCACTGGTTCTGGAGCGACTGCATACAGTAGCTAATCAGCCCGACTCGGAGCAGGTGAAAGTTCACCGCGACGTGTGAAAGTTTACGAGGAAAAAACAAACAAAACAAACAAACAATAATCTCGCGCGCTCGGTCCAAGAGATTAGAATAGCTGCCATTAGCCTGTAATTAAGTATAATTATGTCCTCCGACAAAAAGCAGACTGCAAATTCATCAGTATTATTCGTACTATGTGTATAAAGATGTATCGAGAGGCGAGAGAGGGAGCGTGTGATAACGATGAGCGCGCGCTCGCGAAACGGGACGGCTCCTCTCGCCGCGGAAAAGAAAGCAGAGGTGGAGAGGAACTCGATTCGAGAGAAAGGTCTTCTCGTTTCGTGTGCGTGCACAATACTTAATATGGCCGATTGTCTCGGCGTGCGGGTTGTGCGTTAAAAAAAAAAAAAAAAAAAAAACGATTATTATTCGTTGTTGCAGTGTCATTGATACATATATAAAAAGTGCGCTCTGCCACTGGTACGATTGTAATATTCGATGAAGGGTGTGGAAAAAAAAAAAAAAAAAAAGTATACTCCATATACACACGCGCACAAGCTACCGTTGTACAATCGTAGGTGTATAGCTTAGCTCGTAAGACGTATCCATACATGCGATTATGTCGTTACGAGCGGTTTACTCGCTCTATACGGCTCGTCATTAATATAGGGTAGTTTGTTTGTACACGTATCGCGCGCACAACGACAAATTAATAATCGTCACGCTCTTACGTGTAAGAGGTGCATACGATGTGGCGATAACAATGATTAATGAAATCGAAAAGTAATAATAGCAATAAGAATAATAATAATAACAATAATGAGCAATAAACCTTGCAATGTTACGATACGCGCGCGACATCGTTCCTTATCACGATATACATACTATTGTGTCGTTGTACGGATGAAAACTACTTTGCACCATATATGTATATACTCTATAATCACGATGTATATTGTTATCGAAAATCGATTTTTTAAATCCTCATCCCCTTTTCTTTTTCTTTTTCTTTTTTTTTTTTTTTTTTTTTTTTTTAATCCATGGTGATGAATAATAATAATAATAAAGTCTCATTATCGTAACAGCACATCCATGCGTGTTTTGATGATTTCTCGAAAAAAAAATCCAAACGAAGCCAAATAGTTGAGAAACGATACGTACCTCCGTCAAACCGTGGGACTGCAGGAGCAGGTTGACCAATTTCGTGTCGGTCATGAAGATCTTGTACGTCATGTGAAGCTGTTTCGCGGGCGGGTCTTCCGGAGGCTCGGCCAGTGCCGAACATCTGCAAACACGCAAGTGAAGAGGGGCATCATAAAAAAAAAAAAAAAAAAAAAAAAAGTAGAAAGTCGCAAAGTCAACGCAAAGTCGGCGAGATTTTCACTCGTCGCTAATAAGGAGGTGAAAATGTGGGTATACGCACTTGAAGCGCAGCATCGGGCTTTTGCTGTTGCTCGGGCCACTCAGCAGCCACTCGTTCGTCTGGCTGCTTCTGTCCTTTGCTTTGCTGCAAATCAAAAGTACTCGTTTATATTTATTTCGATTTGTCGCATTGAAAGTAACAGTTGGATACAAGTAAGTATGTGGTACATGGCAGATGAAAATCTCGAATATCCTCATTTGATACCTTTTGTTCTCACCATTAACGAATGACGTTTCGTAAAAAAAAAAAAAAAAAAAAAAAACTACGTGACCCACATGACGAAACCACCAGTACATCATATTATACCAACAAAATAGGGCGTCCAGTTGTACTAAACAGCCAACGACGGGGTAAGGATGGAACGGCCAACACCGAGCAAGTAAGCAAGTGTACAGGATACATAACTACACCCGTGAGTTCGGGACCATAAAAAAAAGGAAGAGAGACGCTCTCGCGGAAGCGCCGTAGTAGCCGCTGCTTTGCATACGCCGAAGGTCCCCCCCGAGCGTGATGGCGTAAAGCGCGCAGGTGCACGCGTTGAAATGCGGAAAACGAATAATCGCGACGGGCGCGCGCGTGAAATTTTAATGCCTTCGAAAGAGGAGGAGAATGGGAAATGAACAAAAAAACAAAAAACAAAAAAAAATAAAAAAAAAAGGTAACTGCGTATACGGACACGGGGGCCCCGGTAAGTAATCGACCCTTTATCTCTCCTGTCGAGTGAAAAAAAAAGCGCAAGCGTAGGTGGCCGGACTCTTCCGCTAAAAATCTACACGTTCGGCGACTCCCGGGTCCCTCTCTCTCGCTTTTTTTTCTTCTTTTTTCTCCCTCATCGGAAATTCTAATCCACGATGCGGTGGTTAATTGGCTCGCGGGAATTGAGAGTAAGTGCCTGCAGGAGGGAGTGGATACCTCTCGGATCGTAAACCCAATTATACGCGTCGCTCTCTCGTTTCCGGTTTTATACGTACATATACACTTTAATCTTCACGTAATTTATTTCATCGAATTGGCCTATTCGTTTTTTTTTTCGTTTCGAAAGGATATTTTTTAAATCTCATTGTTATGTTTGTCAAAATGCAACGTTGTCCGAGTTAATTATTAAATAGCTGAAAAATATTTTATCCTCAGCAACTGAAATTCGTCAGGCTAATTATAAAAAGATTAATGGGTATTTATACGCACACCGAAAGAAAATTTCTTAGAAGCAAGAAACTATTTACTAGAATAAAATAAGATTAAATTGTCTTGCTTCACCACAACATTTATTTGAAACTCCGAAAATATTATTCATGTAAAAAAAGCAGTGCCGTATATCAAGAGAATATTTACTTGGCACTATATACTCGAGTAAACATTTTCTAGGTTTCAAGAAATTTTTTTTTTTCTCTGCGTGTATCATATCCGCGATAACATTCTTTTAATCCGTGGTTGAACAACTCGAAAAAAGAGTAGGTGTTGTTTTATGGTTTAGTAGAGCACGTACATTTCCCACCTGAAAAACTTATGAATATCATTTGAATAACAACTTTGATGCTTTTTAGCGTATGATTTCCTCAATTCATTTACTTGTTTTTACGTACGTAAGTAGGTACCTAAGAACCTGAATTTCTGCTTTGACGATCAACTCGCGGCCTTCGTTGCACAATAAATATTTAATTGCAAACGCGTTTGAATGAAAATCCAATTAATAATATCCCTTTTTCTATCCTTCAAAGAATCATATCCTGTTACTTTGTTATACATCTTTTTTTTTTTTTTTTTTTTTTTTTTTTTTTCTTGACAAGTTATTACGCTGCGCAGTTTCGCGTGGGTTTTGAGTGCAGCGTTTTAACAACCCGAGATATTCGTTGTGCAATTGTTGGTAATGTTGGTACGCGAGACGCGCATCTATTGTAACACATGCGTATAAGTATATGTGTACGTGGTTAAAAGTTGGGAAACAAATGTGCGAAATAACAACGTAATGCCAAACAATGAAACATTTACTGCTTCTCCATGAAATTCCATCGAGAGAAATCATCCGCGAAAATTGCTGTAATCGTGAAAGTAGGTAAGTATGTTGTCCTACCAAAAAAACAAACCGCGATGTTAATGTCTCGTACACGCGTCTACGCGTAAATTTATCATGACATTACTATATTTATTATACACCCTTCTATGGGTATTATGGCTGTTCGATTACATACTTACCCACCGCGGCTAATCGATATGGCGAGCTAGAGTAAGTAGTGTAAGTAGTACATGTGGGTGTAAGCATAGAGGCCGGTTGTCATTTGTCATAATATATATCTGCCCATATAGATGTATACAGCAACTTGGGTAGCCCGAGAGCTGGCGCCGCCTCTGGGGTAACTATTAATGTCGGTAAGAGAGGAATCTTTGCGAAAAGACTCGAGCTGTCGAGAAAGAGCGTGGAATTGTTTTCCCACTTGTGCGCGGGAAATTTTATCGCCGAGAAAAGGCTGGTTAAAGGTGCTGCTCCTGTTATATACCAATGAAAAAAAGGAGACTTTACGCGGTCGATGCTCCCTTCCTTTGTTTTTCTTTTCCTCAACTATACTACGAGGTTTCTCGAGATTTCATGGGCGAGATGATTAACGGGTGTATACACATTACAGGCTATTGGCAGCTATCTAATCTAATCAGTCCAGCGCGCAACAACTGGTCGTGCCCCCCCTCAATGAATAATGTGTTCAGCTTGTACCCGACGGGGTCAAGAAACTCGTTGGGCACAGACAATCCGGTCTCGATTAAAATTTCCCATTTGTGAACAAATGCAGGACGGACAAACTCATGATTTCGATTGTTGTGCAAGTGACATTGGAAAAAAGGCACCAGATAACCCCACGATTGACTGGTAATTGTAATAATGGCCGGTCACCTGTCCGTCTTATCGGCACCGTTCGGCTTGTGATGGACAAACGGCTCGAGAGCTTCCTCGCTGCTGTTGGACAGTTGCGACATCCCAGACAGGCTCGAGGACGACATCAGCTGCTGTTTCGACCGTCTGTCGTCCTGCAGCTTTCCCGTCGTCAAGCTCTTCATCTGCGTCAGCATTTTGCACCTGCAACAATTGGAAAAATCGTCTCTTACAGAATGGATGTACCACTCTCTCGACTAATACGATTGAAATTCATAAAGATATTGCAAATGATCGAACATATGGGTATAGGCACTTGTGGAATGCCGGGGGAGGAAAAATCGGTACCCACGTGAGTCGATCGGGTGATGGATGGAAAACTATGTACCTTATAAGTAATAGGGTATGGTACTGAGAAAAATATAAGTGACTATCGATTTCGTGCGTACGTTATACTTGTGTACTAATGGATCGACCGTCGCCGTTATTGAGTCCGAAGGTCAGCTAATTTTCAACCGAAAGTGACACGAATGGCGATCGATAGAGGAACGTTGGAATACCGTAATGCCCGAGCTTTGGCTTACCTGTAGATCGATTCAAAAAATGAAATAAAAAAACTCAGTCAGGCACGCGAGAGAGTGTACATTTCCCTCTCTTTTTTTTTTTTTTTTTTTTTTTTCAAACTCAAACCTATACATAAACACTTTGCATTTTCAGCGATACGTATCGGACGAAGCGGAGCCGGTGCGTTTTTACGGTTGGTTCTCGAGCACACGAATAAATCGACTTATCAACTCGGGCATACCAGCTGATAACAATGTTGTGTACCTGTACGAGGTATACATTATACTTTGACACAGCTGCTACTGTTACGGGTTATATTTATTCGTGTTTCTGTATACCCTCGAGATTGTTTTTCTTTTTTCTGATTATACTTTGATACGCAACTGACTTTGCTGTATTCTCACCAGTTCTCTTCGATCGCATACATAGCTGTGTCACGATGGAAGGAATAAAGGAAAATACCAATGACCCACTCGAGCGATGGTTAATCCGAAAACTATTGCGACCAGTCTCGGGACAATAGAAATACTTAGGAGAGGAACCACGTGTGTAAGTTTATGTACTTGTAACTGTAAGGTTGTGCCTATAAGTGTATTGTATAGTCGGGGCGCGCGTGCCGATCAAGGAACTCTAACTCGGCCGTGCAGCTCGCCTTAGCTGCTTCCGATCGAAGAAACTAAACTCCCCCCCCCCCCATGTCCCGCCAACGCTGTCGACAGTGTCGACACTCGTTATATTATTTCGCTCGCGCACCTATGAGCTGACGTGTCTATTATATTACAATATACACGCACGCGATAAGCTTGTGGCGAAGGTTTGCCGCACACCCTCGACGCGATGAGCCCACGATTCGTCTCGAAATTGACACTCTCTGAAGTATACAATGTTCAACGCGAGAATTCGCGTGTGCACGTGAGCGGTGAGGGGTATTGCGATTGATTATAGCCCATTACCGGAAACGATTGTGTGTCACGATTCACCATCACCGCCTGATCAATTTCACCGAGGTTGTGCATCGCAGCACCGGGTATGACTGTATACATAGTATATATATATATATGTGGGTTTCGGCGTATCGTAATAATTGCATGCGCACGCGACATTAAAAAATTTATCAGGAGCATTGGAAGATCGTCCAAAGATGGCATTGAATTTCACCCCGCGCTCGAACTACTTTTAGCAAAATCAATTGCCTGGTTGTGTATGGACATGTGCGCCGAGTAACCCTTGAGGTCGCCCTGCATTTATACGTACAGTTTTCTTCAAGCCCGCGATCGTGGCTCTTTTTACTTCTCGTTATTAAAAGCAAATGTACTCGAACGAAGCCCGCGATACGAGTAAAATATATACGACGGCTGCCGCAGCCCAACCTTAAATGGTGCGCCCTTCGCAAGACCAAAGTCGCGTGAGGGGGAAGAATGACTCACCTCACGGATCCGATGGTGCGTGGCTATATCCCAACGCGGACGCGGTTTACGTGATTAACGTGCTCAACCGCGAGGGGAGCTCTCCTCCTCTCTGTATCGTGCAGGCACATCACGCTCGTCCCCATCCCTCCTACGTTTTTTTTCCTTTCTCTCTACATTACAATGGCACGAGACGGAGGAGGAGACGGTCAAGTGTATAGTCGATACTGCACCGCTTGGGATTTCGCGGTTAGTTAAAAAAAGGAGGGGGGAGGGGGGGGCGATCGGCACATTCTTTCTGCAGCTTCTGGGGATTTTCAAGCTGCCCAGACTGTGCTTATCGAGGGACGAAAATATGAGAGCAGGCGATGATAAGTATGGGTACGAGCCTCATTCACGTGTATACACGAGTCCGTTCCGCGTGATGGGCGAATTCCGACCCAATCGTACCAATGCGCCGTTTTGTTTGGCGATGCATAACTCAACGCCGCGTATTATTTTTTTCTCACGGTAATCGGCATGTAATATACTTATCACCCCATCGGCGATCCGATCTGCGGCAGATTTCACTCGTCACATATAGCCTCACTTTTCGGTGGACAAAAAAAAAACATTCCCACACGTGCAAGGAACCCCAAATCTTCGACGTAGACCCGTGCTTCCGCCACCCCCCCCCCTGGTTTTTTTTTGATAACCCGATCAAAATTTCCCGTCAACCGATCCTCGCTAAACTCGCGAACGGTGCCGCAAGAAAGAAAAAAAAATAAACAAAAACGCCAAAATTCCGCGAAGCAATTCCAGAGCGAACGATGAGCCGGCCCCGATGGAGGCCACCAACCACAGTAGTAGCAACGGCTACACGCCCCGGACCATCTTAACGCGAAGCTGCTGCGGCAAAAAGAGGTGCCCCAGTCGTCGGCGGCGCGCAACAAGAGTCGCGGGAGTCGAGACGCGCCTCGCTTGGCTGAGGCACCGGCCCAACTTGCTGTCGCTCCCGCGCGAGATCCACTTGGCCATACTCGGCCACCTGGGCTCCTGCGACCTGCACACCATGCGCCAGGTGTGCGTGTACTTTGAGGAACTGGCCCGCGACCCCATGCTCTGGAAGGACTACGAGGTTCGTTTCTCCACTGCACCCTTGGGTACACACAGGTATATACATTTTGGGCCTCGGTTGCGTGCCCCACACCCCTCCCCCACAGGTAATCGACAACGTGATCAAGACCAAGAGCGTGATCGGCGACCTCAAGCGCATGCCCTTCCTCAAGAAGATCTGCATAAGCAACAGGTCCGACTGCGACGACATTTTGCGACAGATATCCGTGTCCAACAAGAACTTGGAGCAACTGTCCGTCGTTAATTGCACGGGTACGTGCCATTGTTCGCCATCACTGTGTACACGTACTTGGGGATGGGGTAACAATTACAAGGGAACATCATGTTGTATAGGTTCAACCTCGGGCCTGTACCTCAGGGCGAACAACCTGACGCGGATAGCCAAGCGTTGCCGGCGGCTGCACACCTTCCAGGTCCTGGGGACGCGGTTCCGGGGCCTGAAGCTCTTTCGGATGATGGGGGAGGCCGGGCCGAGGCTGCGGACGCTCCTGGCGACGACGACGAGCGCCCAGTTCCGGGCGTTTGCCCGACACGCGAGCCACGTGGCCGAGAAGGACCGCAAGCTCCTGGCCGCCCTGCCGCGCAGGCGACTCGCCACGATGCAGTACAGGGCGCTCGCCGACTCGCGGATCACCCTCACTTACGAGGACAGGCTCCTCGGTATGGTCGACCTCGAGCTACGGGCGGTCGGGGCGGAACTCGACAGGCCGATCGCGGTGTCTAGCTGCCAGGACCCGCCTAAGCACGACCCGTGACCCGTGTTTTCATCATTTATGTCCGGTTACTCGTCCTCCGGTGCACCCGTCGCTTATCTGTGTGTGCGTAAGAGCGCCAAGTGGTCCCGTTGTATGGAAAAGTTGTATTTACTTGTGTGCAGTGGCGTGTCAATAAAAATTTGGCCTCGATTCCTCCGTGTGCTTTCAAGGCTTACTAAAGACTCGGTGAAAATCCACTCGGTAGAGGCGTGAAAATTAAACGGGGTCTCTCGAGTGGCCCCCCCCCTCCTCTCATTTTTCTTCTTACTCTTTGTACAGCTGTGGTGTTTGATCGATTTGCCGGTGGGGTTTGTAGAGAAGGAAAAAAATTATAATTTTACCGTCTCTCGGTTTTTGCTTTTCGGTATATGTAAGCACGCGAATGGTGCTTCAGAAAAATCAAATTATACCGGTGCTTCGCGTTGAGTTACAAGGTCGTGATTATTTCGAGACGAGCGAGCGGAAAATCGTTTTGATAACGCTTATTTTTCTATACAGTACTTGACGCGATGAATTTGGCGAAATACCAGCCGACGTTGGCGTTTCTAGGGTATATAAAAAAAAAAAAAAAAAAAAATGTCTCTTTCGTACATGTATGGATCGTTCGTACATTCAGGAAATGAAAATAAAAATTTCCATCTGAAGACAAATACCTAACAATTATTCAAAGGCCTTATTGTTTTTCATCACTATAAAAAAACAGCGGGGATTGTAAAAAAAGAGGGTATGTATATAAAATTGAATAATGCAAAGTGTAGGTAATATTAAAACATGTCGCGCAAACGTATACTAAACGAAATTCCAACTTTTGTACGTATTGACACGGACGTTCAAGACATTAGCAGTTTGTCGTCCCGAATAGCTTCCCATTCCTCTGTATCAGTGTAAGCAATGGTACAGGGACTCCACACAGTCCACACCTGCATACCAAGAACCAACGACAAAGTTTGAACGGCATGAAAATCGCGGCTAAACTTTTGCTCGCCTGCACGGTATTATTTGGCCAAGCCACGAGGAAGGATATTCTTCTTATGTGCAGTGTACCTTAGGATTGTTTCGTAAGTTGTCGTGTTGCAAGTAACAAAGTTAAGGGCATCAAACGAAATTAAAAACTTTGCCGGTTGCGTTTGCTCCTCAAACGAGGGACGAAAGTTTTGATGTGACCCTGTAATTAAAGTCTCCCCAGAGCTCACGGGGTAGGTATAAACGCGAATGAATAGGGAGATTTCTAAATTAAAATTCACACTTCTGCACTCACATCCATCTACACGTCTGCGTTCCACACATCTACAAATCGATGCTCATGCTCTAAGGAAGGGCTAAAAAAGCAGTATAGCGCACACGTCGACAATAGCAAAAAAAAAAAAAAAAAAAAAANCGGCGGTAAACATTGCCTCGGCGGCGGTGATTAGAGACGATTCGCATCAGGTGGTAGAGAGAAAACAAAATTAATTGCGCGCGTTGGCGCAACCGGAAGCGCTGAACTTGGAAGTTTCCTAATCGATGGCCCGTGAATTACCGTTCGAATATATGTATATATATACATATGTGATTTTGAGGAGGTAGGTAAACCCATATCACTGGTAGGAGGTGTATACGCACGAGGAAAGTTTGTTTTTCACCTGTGTGGTATACAATAATATTTATGTACGCACGTAGGTAGTATATACATACGTGTGCGTAATGGAGCGAGCAAACTGGCCGTAAACTACAAGTATATAGACTCAAATACAATGCGAGCAGTAATTATCGTATAGCTGGCTCGCAAAATTTTATCATTATGGCTCGATATACCACGAACAGTAGCTATACACAGTTGTATGAAAATTGTAAGGAGTATGGTGACTAGTGTAGGGGGGGTGCAATGGATCGATCGTTTTCACAGCTCTGTATAAACAGGCTCATCAGTTCATGGTTGTTGTGCATAACAAATAATTGTTGCTACAATCAATGGCAAATAAGTTTGTTTTAATTTCAATCGATTTTCATTCACGGTGTTGAAAAATGTCTCGAGACGAAGGCCTTTCCTTACACAGAGGTCAAATAAACAATATCGAGCTATAGCAAGTAATCCTCTCAAATGCAACCAATTGCGAAATTATGATAGGACCTTGGTAAGGATGATGCACCAAGGTATATTTTTTAAATTAACAAAATTAAAAACACACACCGAGTGAAAAGCTCAGTTGTACGGCAAAGGACGATGGGGGGGAATAAGAAAAAGCACTCACCTTTGCTCTTTCAAAACGACAGTACTTAAAAAAAAAAAAAAAAAAAAAAAAAAAAACGAGGTCGGAGCCTGCAGCAACCAATCCTCAGTCTCGAGACTCGTTATATGTGGCGCGCACAAGGAACAACTGCCCCTATTCCTGTCTTCGTATTAAAAATAGAGATGGTAAATGTTGCCGGGAGGCGCGAATCTTTTGGGAATTATGGAGGTTCAAGGAGCCACGAGTGCTCTTGAATAATGCTGATATATATATAGTGCACAATTGCTCTATCGGCAACGCGAACTTAATAACACACGTATAGGTATCGCGAATGGTTTGTAAGCTTGTACGAAGGCTGATGTCCTTTAATTCAGTGGCGTGTAATCTAGTCGTATTGGTGTGATTATCTAATTAGCTAATGCTACTCGCGAGGATTTTTTTTTTTTTTTTTTTTTGAAATTCAACGATATCTTTTTAGCTGAATCACAGAGGCCAATTGTGTCTTCTCTCTTTCACTACCGTTCAAAGGAGTTTCTTTTCTATTTAAAGAAGCTCGTACGCGTAACACTAGCAGCTGGCATACACGTTAATTATCCGCTCGTCGCGTCACCAATAAACGCGATGCTCGAGTACGCTATCACCTTTTTCATTTTATTTTATTTGGGACACTTTTTTAAGATCATCATATTTTATATTTACAGTTAAAAAAATGCATTACACAAGAAGGGATATAGGTATAATATATACCCAATACAGGGTAAATGGGGTAATTTTGCCCGCATCCACGTTGTATAAGGACACTTACTGCAAGATTGGTATACTGTACCGATGTCCACAATCGTCCACAATTGTATACCACGTGTACTACACCCGAATCACAAACTGTTCGATTTCCGGGACATGCATGCGATGGTTTTGTGTGTGTATGCAACGAGGTGTACATGTAGCCACGTTGTTTCGTCACTGTACGACAGGATAAGTGAGACGATCGTTATCGCGCACCTTATGTACGTCTTGCTTCGGTAGCTAAACGACGCGGGCAGGTGGGCTCGAAATTCAGACGCTAACTGTATACACCTACGCTCCGAGTGGGTTTCCGCAACAGATTTCCACTTCTTGTAGTAAGGAGCAAAAAAGAACAAGTAAAATTGCCTCAATCGAGCCGAGTATACTTTGATCCATCGGTTGCATTTTGCTGACAAACGCGGAGGAAAGTACCACACGCGAACTGAAGACTCGTTGTTGCCAAAATCCATCCAGCATCCATCCGTGGCGATAAAAATCATTAGATATGGCAAAAAGCTCTCTTCGACGCAATACACTACCGCGCAATGACTTTTACCAAATATACACCCTATCACTTAGAAAAAGAGGTGTGGGTTAGCTTGACACCGTCAGCTTTAATTAGGTGCGTGGACGAGAAACGTGCAAGGTGGTGTTTGTTTTTTTTTTTTTCTCCAGTTGGAGAGCTACTCCTCGGGCTTTCCGATTAAGGACCAAAAAGAAAGAGAGTTGGTCGAGGAGACAAGAGCTTATCTGTGCCAAAGACGCCCCGCTTTTACGAGGCTGCGTTTGAAAACTTCGCGGACGGGTGTTTCTCTACTCGTCTTCCCCGTTCCCGGAGAACCGGATGAAAGTGGATGGCTTGCAATTTTCTAAATAGACGAGGCGCTCGCGCGTCCGCCAAGTTGAAAAGATAAAACGGAAGGTAATACTATACCTTTAGAGGGGGGGAGGGGTGCAATGACTCGTAAGATGGACGAGCGGGTTGGAGGCGAGGTGGCGTGATTCGGGCGCAAAGCTCGTGTGCATGGGAAAACGAGATACCCGAGCAGGAGGTAACTTGTAATGACTCTGCGCGAAATCGGAACTGACAGACGCTAGAGAAGCAGCCAAAGTTTTCCTCGTGTGTGTGTATCGGTAGGATCAGGGATCTTGGATTAAATTTTATCTCAATTTCATAGTCACGGAAACCTATTGAGTGCAAAAACATACTACATCTAAGGACTATAAAGAACTTTTGCATTTTTTAATAAGTACTTGATTGTTTTTACCAGAAGTATACATCGGAAACCACCTCGCGTTGCTAACAATATTTTAGACAAAGCTAATCGCAAATTGATGGTCTTGCAAGTGTAAAACCAACTCAAGCTCACCGATCAAACATACTAAAGTAAAAAGCTTTTTTTTTTTGTCTAAGTACCATAATGAACAAAAAATCGGTAATTTTTGGTTTTGCAATTGTAAAATCAACTCAAGTTCAACGATCGATGATACACTAATTGAAGTAAAAATCTTTTTTTTTTTTTTAATCCAAACACAGAAGTCAATAAAATTTCACTCACTACGTGATAACCAAGAGAGATAAAAAAAAAAGCTATATGTGCCTAGGATCGTTTGCCCCGCAGTTATATTTGCATATCCAGCTCTCCCATGCAACAACAAAAGATCTAACCGATAGTGTGCCCACGTTTCACAGTATAGTCGAGGATATGTAAAATATCGTTTTTGCGCGTAGGCAGCGGCAATTGTTGGGGCAATAACAATCTCGGGACGCTGAAACCAAACTCGGCTCGGAGATCGGGATCGAGATTAACGAAATTAGCGGGCATTAACCCACTTGACTCGACTGTACGTACACATTACCGCCCCTGCAAGGGGTTGCGATTCCGATTTTTATTACGTTGCTCTACAAATTTTTACCCAATCCAGCATGAAAAATTGCACTTTCGAAACAATATCACCCGAGTAGGTACAATGGTATAAGTATGTTTGTGCACGTGCCTTCAAGATGATGTAGGATAGTAAGGGAGAAAAAAAAAGGGAAAAAATAGCGGTGTAAAGATTGACGATTATCCTGCAGTCGATCAAAGCTCATCCTTTGATGTAACACTCGAGCGCTTCCTCTGTACAAACGGGCTCGCCAATTACCTTTTTTTTTCATCAACCCACATGGTTGGGCGCGCGATCGGTACAGCTCGCAATCACGCTCAATCATCATGCAAAACGCCTCCTCCCACACCACATGTCCCTCTTTGAAACTTATCCGTACCAACGATCTTGGGGAGGCAAGGGGCAAACGTCTTCATCCACGTGCCACCCGTGCTGATAGCAGGTCTTTAACGGGCTACGTCTAGTCTCTAACGACGCCTACTTCGTTGTATTACTTACACGTCAACCGGCATAGATAATGAGGACTGTATGTATTGTATACACGTAGCAGTCGAAGTTTGTGCATACGTATACCACCACCTGCGTGCTATACATACTGTACACCGTTTTCGCGTGGCGAGAAGTATGTGTGTGTACCCCCCTCGAGTTTGGCTGAATCACCGTCAGGGCAGGTGAGCACACGCGTGTACTCCCATAGGGACGAAATGAGTTGGATCACGGTTTGATCCCGTACCGTGTGTGTGACGTGTGTCGAGTCAATTATCTATTGGTTTGGATTACAGTATCGATTAACAACGATTTCCAGCTCGAGACGAAAATTCGGACTCGCAGCTCGGCGCGGATGTCTATTTTTATGTGGCATCGTCATGCTCGATCTAGCGATTTTCCGAGCCAGACCCATGGCCCCGTTTTCTTTCGCTGCCCGTGTACCTATACACGATAGCTCGGTCTCCAAAAGCAGAGACCCAAGTTTTATCGTGTACACGCCTACGGGGACATACCTATTTTACATCAGAGTGAGTCGGTTGGAATTGAAATGGCCGAACTATAAAAAAAAAAAAAAAAAAAAAAAAACCAAGTTGTAAGCTCTCGAGTATGAGTTGAACAAAGGAGGAAGGGAGGAAACACAAACCAAAAAACGGAATTGCGAGAGAGACGGAAAAACGGCGATGATTGCTCTTGACACTTTCGCCAAAGTTTGCCGTTAATTGCACGGGGCGAGGATCGATCGGCCCGGTTGTAAGAGCCGATTATTTTTAACGGGGATTACGCGCGTCACGCGATACCATAATACGACTCGCGCCCCAACGTGGGCTCGGATTCAATTGGAATTTTGTGTATATATATATATATAAGGTACCTATGCATATACACATATTATATGCCTATTGTGTTTTGCGTCGGAGTACCTATACGTGCGTGTGTCACTGGTAAACTTTGCTCGAGAGAGTTTATCGGGAAAATTAATGTGACGTGCGTTCTTTTTACGAGATACTTTTGTACCGCGTCGGAGTTATCGATGGAGGCGAAGGAAATTTAATGCACGGAGTCTCGCACACCGCCGATTGCGGGCGTAAAGTCACCTCTAATTTTTGTCGTGCACGGTTAACCTTCCTCGTAAATTTATGATAAACCAGAGTAAAATTATACCGCCCTACCTTCGATAATACAATTACGCGTACCTGTCCTTTTTCCATACGTAAATTATTCAATCGTGCACTGCACAACCAAGCCAGTCGTTTGAATTTTCATGTGACCCATACCTTTGTACACAACTTACGTCACACCGGTACTTATTGAAGTTTTGTCGTTAAACAACCGAGTGTGGATGCATTCGACTAGCTCTGGATGAAAAAATAAAATAAAATAAAATAAAAGCAAGAAAAGTGTTTAATACGTGACATAACACTTCACGTGCATCGATAATGAATTTTAACAACAAAAATGATAAATAATCATTCATTTTGTTGTTTTTAAAATAATTTTATACTAAGTACTGCAATGCGTTTCACAAGAAGCGATTTAATGGCACGTGGATCAACAGTGTATTTACATGCACATTATATATTATATGAAACGATTGAAAAGCTGTAAGCAAATTTACATGGGTATTATGAAATCATTTCAATCCAGTCGTTATTACGACGCTCGTGTAGTAACATACCAGCCAAGGTATTCACGAATAACAAATTCAACCAACATATAATGTATATAAAGTGATTATTATTCAGTGAGCATTTATAAATATTTCAGTATCAATAGACCGAGGAAAAAATAAAAAAAAACAGTAGTGAAACTCGAGAAAGGAGCAAACAAAAAAAAAAATACCAATCTATAATGTAACGTCGAAACGAATGTTTCGGCGAATAAATAATTAAGCGAGAGTTGACGCAAAACCGTGAACTCGGCGGTGCAAAAAAAAAAAGGAAAAAAAAGTATTATTTTTGTGCAATCGGTAAACAAAACAAGTCCAACTCACGAGATTTTAATGCGGGCTCTTTTTGCCGACGGCCTCTGCGCCTGATTATGAAAATCAAGCGGCCTCAATTCGCTCCCCGCCATCGTTGGAATCATACCACGAGAACACACACACACACACACACACACCACACACCAACAACGAGAAACAAAGCGGCGAAAAACTAAAATAACCAAAAGCCACCCTCTCCCCCCAAGTAAGTACACTCTACTGCCAGACGCTGCAGGCACACCCCGGAGATAAGAGCTCGTATATGCTTGGGGTGCAAAATCACTGTGTGTAATATCATCCAGTTGTGGGCGCGCGTGCGGACTGATGCCGGCTGCAGAGCTACTACCTATATGCAGCCCCTCGAAGCGGCCGGGGCTAAGTATGAAAATTTATCCTCCGCGCGCGTTTTAAAATTATATACCTATACGTATACGCGCACGATATGAAAGTACATAAAATATATACAACGTAACAAGAAAAGTGAAAAGCCGCGTATAGAAACAATGTGTTTCGAGTATAGCCGGAGAGGTGCGAGCGGGCCGAGCGCGAGCCGAGCCAGCACTTGCCGAGCCTACCGTTTTTTTGTAACTCTCGGCTCTACCTATTCCGCGATACATACGTGTATACAATCTATATATGTATATATGTATATATACGTATCACCGATACGCGGGGGCGTGGGTGCAATGCGCGCGCGCTCCCTCGCAAGCAAGCGGTGTCCGTCAGCTGCTTCTCGTACAGTGATGGTATATATTATTATTATTATTATTATTATTTTTATACCTACCATATATATA